>OMNV01026725.1:12728-30065 GCA_900303265.1 Brotula barbata | reverse complement strand
GTGGATCAAATACAACACGAAAGCTAAAGCTGTCAGTGGAACCCATCCACGCTGCGACTAATCAGAAATCATAACTCCACAAAGGCCGATCGTGCATAGACTAAACAAGTCACCTTCCCATAATCATCTGTTCTAAAGAGGAGGAAACAATTGTAATAATAGAATGAATGAGATGCTTCATTTGTCATTGCAAACAGTAGTTTGTGAATCTAGACTAAGTGCGAAGTGTTTTTACTGACGTCTTGAGAATGGGGCAGCAGCTCCATGACAGATGACAGTGTTGTTTATTCGGTCAGTGAAAGCCCTCACCTCTATTTTAAAGCTTAACAACTGTGTATGTAGAAGGGTGTGTGGTGTGGGGCTGGATGACTTGGCGTTCCTCATTGCAGAAGTCTTATGACCGTTTGCATGTAAAACCTACTGTATGTGCTGTCGAAGTATGCTGAAACCCTTATTTGCTTTTAGGTTCACACAACAGATTTCCCGGGAAACTACCCAGGCTACGATGACTCATGGAATATGCAGAAATTTCAAAAGGTAAGTGTAACAGTTTTTTGCCCTGTTAGCCACAGGTATGCATACACACATAGACACACACTGAGGAGTCGGGGCACGACAGATATTCATTTTATTTAATGAAAATGATTCATTTAAAGTGATGGTGTATTAATGAATACATATTCTCAGTCTTTCTCTCTGACCAAGTTAGAGCTTTCCAGTTGGTGTCTCTCTGTCCATGACCATGATCTCACTGTTATCACAAGAGTAATAGAGAGGTCTTTATTAACAGATGAGATGGAGCTGTCAAAATCAGGCCACCCGCCCTGCTAAATCACGCCCCACATCACAGTCACATCACAAGACTGTGGAATGATGTTGTTGCCTTTGGTATTCATAGCATCTATTTGTTCCTGTCTACAAATAAACTTGAGAAAAGCTAGCATGAGATTGATCCCTTGGAGTGTTTAAACCATCTGAAGACAAAGCTGTTGATTACCGCTTGTCTCATGTTAATTAATGATCTGTCATGACACGCAGAACCGACAGAAAACCAAACACCCCCATCCTGCCACGATCTCAGTCGATGAGGGATTTCAATGCCTGAATTTGTGCTGGAAAAAATAGTGACAACACAAATTGTTAGTCTGTCAGTAAGTCCTGATTTCCTTTCCAGCTTTTTATGGACTGGATTCAGGAAGTTACTAGATTGACTGATGTGCACGCAGCGCCCTGTCCAGACGAGACAGAAAAATAACTATGGTGGAGCTAAATTCATGACAGGGATAAAGTGGAGGAAGTAAATATAGAACTCATCTACAATCAAAAATGACAAATTCATCCTCCGGCAGATCGGAACATTGCAATCAATGATTCCAAACGCGTGTTTTTCTTGTGTTGGTCACATCGTCTTCTGTTTGCAGAATTTCAGAATTGATGTTGTTCACCTGGATGAGAACAGCATGGAGTTTGACATGGTTGGCATTGATGCAGCCATGGCCAATGCCTTCAGGAGGATCTTACTGGCAGAGGTACGACGAACCCCAACTACTCTCACTTGTTCCACTATTTTACTAGATACTGTATCAGTGTGTGTTTTGTATGGGGTCATTTGTAGTAGGAATTACATTTTGTGATTGTTTTGACTTCGTAACCCTTTTTTACTTGGACGTGTTGCCTTTAGGTACCTACCATGGCTATAGAGAAGGTATTCGTCTACAACAACACATCTATCGTCCAGGATGAAGTCCTCGCCCACAGATTGGGACTCATCCCCATC
Source organism: Brotula barbata (assembly GCA_900303265.1). Lineage (NCBI taxonomy): Eukaryota > Metazoa > Chordata > Actinopteri > Ophidiiformes > Ophidiidae > Brotula > Brotula barbata. Next base: position 28,288 of record OMNV01026725.1, on the reverse strand, counting down.
AGAGCTGACCCACGCCTCTTTGAGTACAGGAATGCTGGTAAATCAACACACCGGGTTCATCTGCTCTGTTGACTTGGACACAGCACAAAAGATCAGTTGTGTGAATTTCCTTCATTTGGGCCAATGAACCAGGTCCCTGGACACGGACCTGCATGATGGTCCTGATTCCACCAGATTTAGGAGAGAGCAGGTTTTCTGGCATCACACAGGAGCTCTGTGTTTTCCACACAGCAGGTGTCGGTGCGCATCTCCTCAGCACAGCGATGAGTGCATGAGGCGAGCTGCTGTCACCACAGGATAGCACCCAGACAATCTGTCAGTTATCCATAAATAAATGAGAGAAGTGTTATTTCACAGCACCTTTACACACCATCTGTATCCAAGCATATGCACTCAGAGGCAGGAGTCAAAATGATACATTTGCACCCTATTTTGCATCTAAGTTATTATTGCCGTAGGAATGACATTTCATACACACGAGTCAGAATTTACATACAAGTGCACAGATTCTCATATGAAGCATTTTACAAACGTAAATGTCAACTCAACTCTGCATGGAAAGAGGCGTACTCAAGTTTCAAGCCACATTTTGTGTAACGCCAACAAATGAGGCCCTGTTAGTGAGATTTCTGGGTGTGGTGAGTTTAACACAGTCCTGTGTCTTCTTTGTCAGTGTTGGACAGGGACGGTCCCATGTCCTTTTCTGTCTCCAGCTGAGACCTGTACTTATCCTTCAGGTATACGAGTGTGGAAAATCCACTCTCACACAGAGTTGCAAAAAAATTTTCAGATGGATTTGATCACTGTCAAAATAAATAAAATAAATAAATCTACAAATAAAAAACAATGAAATATTTTTAAAGGCCCAAAGACCTGGTTTTAAAAAAGGTGACACACTTTAGATGACAATGATTTCAATAAGGAAATAATTCATTATTTTTTTTGTCATGGTCTTGTTGTTCAGATGCAGAATCTGCAGAGGAGGAAGGCTCTGAAATTGACACAATTCAACTCCAGCTCAAGATCAAATGCAGCAGAAACCCCAGAGCCAGCAAAGACACTTCAGATCCTCGAGAACTCTATCTGAACCACATGGGTACGTTTCAGGTGGCAGTACATGGAGCAGAAACAGCTTCATCCTATTTTTAATGTCTCTATTTCATCCTCACCTACACCCCGGGCACCTACAAGATGAAAATGAGGTGCTCTCGGAGTGAAATACGGCTCCTAGAAGTATCTAGAGATACAATCTGTATCTCTAGATACTAAAGTGTGTGAATTTTGGTCAGAAAAGTTGTAAATGCTTGATTTTTATTTATTTATTTATTATTTTCTGTGCTGTCTCCTCCTAGTATATTCTCGGGATATAAAGTGGGTCCCCATCGGCAACCAGGCAGACGTGTTTGCAGACGCCGGCATCGGCCCGGTGCACGATGACATCCTCATAGCCCAGCTACGGCCGGGACAGGAGCTGGACGTTATCATGAACTGTGTGAAAGGAATTGGTAAGATTCAGACAAATACCAGACAAATGGATCACATCAGCATAGCAGTTAGTTAAAGTTGTTCTGTTTGGAATTACCACAACATTTTTCAGGATCATTGACGCGTACTGCTCCCTGTTTCATTGGTGAATTACAACATTATCATTGACACTTTCCATTGTCAGTCACAACATGACTCACACCACATGTTTTGGTTTAATATTCACATATTACACACTGCGATGCCTCAGCGAGCTTCTTAATCTCATTGGTGATCAATTTAGGCTCCATGCTGACAGGAGTGCACGCTGATGTCTTCTGATTAGGGAGCTTTTATCAGGGAACACCAGCTGAGATTAGTGATAAGCGAATGAAGCATTGAGGATCACGTTGAGCAGGTTTTGAGAATGACAGAACCCTGTTTATTACGTCCGTGAATGTACATTTTGCATTTTTGTCTCAATCACAATTCAGGTAAAAATTGCAGTATGTTGTGCATGTAGTGATGCAGAGGTTCTCCTTTACTGTAAAACACGCTTAGCAATGTCTCAAGGAAACAATGTATTTTTCAAGGTAACATGAAACGGTGATCCTCATTGTAGCACCAAGCCAGGACTCAGCAGACAGAGACTACATGAGGACTGTATTTTTTTAGTCTGTGTTTTTCCCCTGTGTGACGCTAAGGCAGCAGTCTTCTTTCTGCTCAGGTAAGGACCACGCTAAGTTCTCTCCTGTGGCCACAGCCAGTTACCGACTCCTCCCAGAGATCACCATGCTGGAGCCCGTGGAGGGGGAAAAGGCAGAGCGCCTCAAACGCTGCTTCTCCCAAGGTGTCATCGACCTAGAAGAAGTGAATGGTAAGAAAGATCTGTTGACTATGTAACGATACTTAACCACAGTCAAACGTACTTAATTTAATATATTTATGTGGTTAAATGTATTTAACTACTTACTATCACAGAACAGAGACAAATACATATCACATATTACAGGACAATAGGGTAATATGAATGAATGATAATATATTATAGATATGAGTGTATCTGTGTGTATATTCATATGGATGCTCGTGGAAAAAGGTGATATCAGGTACTTGGTAAATTCTGTAATACCTGATGTGTGATGTTTCCCTCCTCCAGGTAAAAAAGTTGCTAAAGTTGTGAACAATCGCTTGGACACGTGCAGCAGGGAAGTCCTCCGTCATGACGACCTCAAAAATGTGGTCAAGCTGGGAAGAGTGAGAGACCACTTCATCTGTACGTTCCTCTACAATATTTGTGTTCCACATGGTTCAGGTTGAAATCCGTTCAGATTCTGACTCACTCAGTAAAGCACTGCCATCATGTACTGTGCATTTATATATGTATACATTATTTCTTAGCACTGTATTTATCCTCTGCTCCCTGCTCTACACACAACTGGTTGACTTAATCAGCTCTGGATAAGGGAGGCACAAATTCCTGATCTATTGAACCTACCTGATTTTACTGACTTACTTTATATGACGCTGTATTCACCCAAATAATTTTTTAACACAAACCCACACACCTACTGTGCTGTATTCCTAACAGAAAAGTAAAAAAGTAGAAAAGCTTTAATTCTAATTCAGTCCCTTGGTGGATTTTATCAAACATCATCTTAACAATAATCTGATTGAAGTTTGAATAATTTGACACTGATAAATGGCACATGTATTCTATAAAAGACCAACGAGCACATCGAGAACAAAGTGTGATGTGAGGACCCAAAGAACGGGAGTTATTTCTATACCACCTCTTACCAGCAGGGGGTGCAGAATGTTCACGTGTGACCTGTCGTCAGAGATGACATGGAAAGAGTTCTGTCCTGAAACTTCTACTTCTTAATGAAGTATCTTTGGGTTTTTACAGATGAGGTTGTGATGTTTTTTCAATTTAAAAAAATATTGATTTGCTTAAGCATGGAAATCACTCCAGTGCTCACATCATCGCTGTGAACTGCATTTTCTCACCAGTTGTGTTTTCCCTCACAAGCTGATCAAGCGTTGAGTGTCATATATTCAGTTAATTCAATTCATGTGTTTTGCCTTGAAACCTGAGAATAGTGTGTTTGTAAAAAGGCTGTTGAAATAGTGAACTCCAGTAACTCTCGGCCTCTCTGTTTGTATGTAGATATTTTTTCCTACTTTTGAGGAAGTTAAGCTTGCCCTTCCTCAGACTTTGTGCTAAGTTAGATTTGTGATAAAATTCCTGAACCACAGACATCCATCTTCTCATCTCTGAAAGAACCAGCTGTAGTGACATGCTTGGAATTAATGCCATGCTTACACATCTGTCTGACACATCTGTTTGTCTCTTCTCCTTACAGTTACCGTTGAGTCCACCGGCATCCTGGCCCCAGATGTCCTGGTCACAGAGGCCATCAAAGTCCTCATGGCCAAGTGTCAGAGATTCATGAATGAGCTGGACTCGGCGAGCATGGAGTGACGTTATCAACTTATTACAATAGTTTCAGTTTGTCAGCTTTCTGCTGTATTGGTCAAATGAGTCAAATTCAGTTATTGACATCTGCTGGATGGTGGCCTTTGTGTAAGTATGTATATTTAATTTGTATTTTTGTATACCCTCTTATTAGTGCTCGGGTTTGAATTAAAATTCTGAATTTCCTGAACACAAAAACATCTGCTTGTCCAGAGTCTCTCCATTAATTTCTCTCATCTTAAAAAAATGTACCAGGTTTCAGGGACAGATTACAGGATTAGATCAGAGATGTATTTTCCACTTAATAAACAGTGACTCATTTTCATCAAGTTGTTTGAATTTGAGTTGATGAATGGTGTCTGATCTCAGCTCTGCCTGGTTAAGGAGCTGATGGCATCTGGCAGCTGCTTAATGCCTTCAAAAAACTAATTGTTAGGATATTAAAATCTAGAGTTTGGCCATCAGTAATTGCACTTTCATAGTAAGTTTCACAATCTAGGAGGAAATGTATTGGAGACAAAATGACCTTTACCACACTGCCATGTAGCAATGTTGAGGTTGTCTGTTCACTTCTACTGGAGCTTCGTCTTTCCCTGCGGTTTATTTAGAACCCTAGCTGTGGTCCATAGGCGGGTATGGGGAAGCTAACCTTCCTACACAAGTTAAAATGATCTTAACCCAACAACAGACTGCACTTACAGATAACAAAGTCCTAATCTTGCTGGAGTACGCCTCAATGGACCGTCTGAGAGCTTTTGCTCACCTGCGCGGGAGTCTTCTGTCTCGTCTTTGTGTCTCCATCACTGTTGACTTTGCCTTGAATGTTCGTTTTCCTGACAGTCCTGCCTGGGGGTTCATTTTTTTTTTCCTTGTTTCTTTCTCAGCGATAGTTTTGTGATCACTTCACCGCCGTGTGTGTCAAACGGTCAGTGAGCCGTCGTTGGCACCAACCCGGTCAAACCAGCTTGGATTTTGATACGTGTCTATTTCTGTTGTCATGGTAACATTGCTACCCGTGCGTGGAAGAGCCAAAAGAGACGAGAGTCTTTATCCTATTCTTGCGTTAGATTTTTTTCAAGTACTCTGGAATAATGTAATACAACTACTAGAATATTGAAATTCTTTAAATGTCCATTTTCCTGACTGTCATACCAAGGAGTGTATTTCTTTTATTGTGCCTTATTGGCCAGTTCCACTATTTTTGAGTGATGATTTGTTTTTCCTTCTTAATAGCGTCGCCTATGCCGTGGTTGCATGTTTTGACCAGGAGGTGCTCAAATATATGCAAGTCCTTAAAGACACAGACTCACTGAAAGTGTTTTAACTGCCTGACGGGCTCTTTAAAAAAAAAAAAAAAGGACATTTATGAGGCTTTTGAACAAGCTTAGCGAGTGAGAAGATGTAAATATTAAGTTGTTTGTTTTTTTTTAAGTGAAAACAAACCTTTAGAGTGTGGACAGCAAATGTAACCACCAAATCCCCAAATCATGTAATTCATGGAACACTGCACACAGCACATGGGGCCCGAGCCCAAACATAAAGGCCAACACGATGAGAGATCCTCTGAATGCTTTCTTACTCAGAACAAATAGGATTCTAACCACACAATGCTTTATGTTACGGTGGAAATCAATATTTCCAGTTGAGTGAGGACAACAATGTGGATTGGGTCGAGTTTTTACCCCCAAACACACATGTTTCTTTACAGATAAAACAGATGGGTAAATATTTCTGCAGCTCCTTATCTTAACACTTGAGATGATTTTTCCTTTTTAATGTGATTTTTGTGGCTCTGAGTTGAATTGTAAATAAATAAACTAAAAATTCAAACATCTGCTAACAATGACAATATTGTTCTGCCACCATTTGAATCCATCAGATTCATAAATTCAGTGTGACGCTCCCATCATGTGAAAATGTGTGTGACTTGTGTTTATATGTTTTATGTTAAGATCAATTCAGAGATGTTCTACGGTCAGAAAGTGCTTAGTGATTTTAATACTACGATTTAGGGAGTTTTTCCTTTATTACTGACTAAAACAATTTTGCCTCTATGCATATCCATAAAACAACAGTTGGTTTTAGTGATGCCATGGAAACATCCGGCGGTGTTTATCCCAGCTGGATTGTATTTACACAGGGGTAGTTGTTGTGATCCAGATGTGGTCGGACAGATGTAACCGTGCAATCGGCATATTTATGTAGACAATGGACTCAATATGTCTCCTCAGTCATCTGGTTGCATTGGACGGGACCTGTTAGATATAAACGGCCCCAAATATTGATGAGGAGAATCTCTGTTTTAAGGAATAATTAATGTTGTGTTACCATAACAAATGTTAACTATAACATAGAATTGAGAAAATGAATAAGCAATGGACATCAAGTTGAAATTATGTGATAAGACAAAGGAAAAAAAGTATAGGAACTTTTCTCCATAACAGCTTTATTCTTTCATTCAGTGGTGATGGGCTGAGGCCTCCCAAAACAAAAAAGAAGGAAGTGGAAATTCAATATCAACATACAGCGTATCAACACAGAAACGAATAAAACTTAAACTAAAGGAAAGAAAGAAAACAAAAATAATAGTAAAGACGCGAGAGTTCACTTTATAACATTATAATTATTGCATACATTCAATGTTTTTGTTGCTTTTTAATTTTTGTGAGAATGAAAATGATTCACCTTATTTGTTAGAGGGAACTTTTGTGGTGAGGACCAAACTTCTTTTTTCCCAGTCATTGACATCATTTATGTACACTGGCCCTCATCTCAGTGCAGTGAGACTTTCTATTGCGTTTTGTTGTCATATTGTCCTGATTTCTCCGCTCCTCTGTTTCACCAGAGCAGTGGAGATATATCGCAAACGGGAGATATATGAGAACATTTCTCAAAAGATGGAGGTGAGTGGTTAGTTGGGCGTGGCAGCAAAGCCAATGTAAATAAAACATCTTAAGAATGCGTTGAGAAAAGCCGTGTTTATTTGCATATAGAGCGAGAGAGTGAGATCCGATCACGGGACGCCACGCATTTTCACACCACGTACAGAAAAATGCCGTAAGACGAGGCAGGGTGATGTTTTCAACGTGTCTGTGGATTTTATCTCATAAATCTGTAGCAGTATGCTTGTTGTGTTGTGCCTGGATAGTTGTGACTGAGATCTAATCACAATGCCTGTCAGCCGGGAGAGCTCAGATCAGAATCTGATACCAAGTCCTATCATCCCCCGGAGGATCTGAGATTTGGGAAAATAATGGAGACAATGGTCAATCAGCATCAGGTGTCACATCTTGGATCCTGGCGCAGAATTGCATCTGAACAAAGATGACACAACTTCCCTATCACGTCACTTCCGCCTCCTCCTCGGCAAAGCAAGATGGCGGCCGTCGTAGAAAGAGTTGATGGATGTGTCGGGTCCTTGGACTCAGACGCGGTTTCACCGCGACAGTCCACCCCTCCACCGGACCAGCCGCACCAGAACAACCCTCTGTTAGGACTCCCGATCGTGGCCATCGAGACCATACTGAACTTCCTGTCGTACGACGAAATCAGCCTGCTGCGCTCGGTAAGAGAACAAAAACAAGCAACTGGAAGGCTAGCACGGCTAAAGCTAGCTAGCTGTCTGTCTGGCTGTCTGCTGGGCAAGTCTGTCCCATCTGGGCAGACCTGATACAGGGGATCGTTGGCCGCACCTGTGCCCGATGTGCGCTGTGTTCGGCCCGCAGTTCACCGCGCGGTTAGCGTGTGGAAGTCAGCGGAAAAGGACAGGAACGGACGCGGCTTCACCTGCAGCGCAGCCCGGCTGTGGATTGGAAGTGCAGCCCTGACAGTCCTTATCCTGCAGCAGGCTGCAGCGTGCATGCTGTCACGCACACACACACACACACACACACACACAGTTATGCCACAAAATAGCCGCTGTGTCAAAGGCCCGGATTGGATTTATTGGATTAAGTGATCCATTGTTGTTACAGTACAAATCATCGGAAGTTGCTGTGCTGACTGTCATCAATGTGCTGCTGGTGATGCTGCAGTGCAGGCGATGCTTTAAATAGCTGACATGATTTTAGAATGTTTGACAGACATTCCAAAACATTACAATGACGGTTTCCTGTCAACATTGAGATTGTTGTTATAAAGAAATAACAGTAACAACAGGTACAGCAGTCCTGATGTAATGAATCATATCTCAGTGTGAGGCGACAAAAGTGCGGTGTGGTGATTAGCACGGTTGCCTCGCAGCGAGCAGATGGTCCCAAGAAGGTTCGAATTCCAGGCTGACCCTGGTTCTTTTTGTGTGGAGTCTGCATTTTCTCCCCATCTGTGTGGGTTTCCTCTGGATACTCAGGTTTCCTCCTACCTCCAAAGACGTGCAGGTTAGGCGAATTGGAGTATCTGAATTGACCATATGTGTGAATGGGAGCGTGACTGTGTTGTCTGTCTCTATTTGTCAGCCCTGCGAGAGACTGATGACCTGTCTAGGCCCAATGACCGCCGGGGTAGGCGACCCTGATATGGACAAGCAGTATAAATAATGGATGGATGATATCTCGGTCAGCGTTGAGACTCTTTTATTTGTGGTGTTTTTGGAAATGGAAGGAATGAGAAAAGCTCTCAGTCTAAACCCCATGGGTTAGGACAGGATAGGATCCTTCAGCTCATTCCAAGCCCAATATGTGAAGTTGTTGTTTATTTGATCCCTTCCGCCGTCTCTGCATTTGGAGTGTGGTGCTAACACTGTTGTCGCGCAGCATGAAGGTCTGGGGCTGTGTTTATTATCTCTGGCTTCAGGCCAAGAGGATTAGGGCAAAGTAAACACAATTTTGACTTTAATTTCAGAATTCTGAGAATAAAAATTGAACTTTTATCATTTTAAGCATAAATTTTGACAGCTGCCACCCTCCATAGACAGTAATGACAGTATGACAGAGTCAGAAGGGGTGGGTTAATGGGTGTCAGGGCATGTGGTCCCTCACCTGATGGCTGCTGGTACAGATTCCAGCCCCACCCCAGCCACTTAACTTACAGGTGTAGATGGATCATGGATGGATTGTGCCTTGTATGAATGAGTGGCCTTTACAGTTGTTATGGACCAGCATATTGAAATAAGCAGGTTCAGACATGTTTACAGACCAAACAGAGTGAAATGAGAGTGAATGTGAAACTGAAAATGATCGTAGCACCAGCCCAAAATGTAAATACACACCATCTGAATTGCCCAAACCAAAATCTAGCCAGACAAGATTTTAACCAGAGGCCTCTCTAACTGACCTGGTTTGGGTCAGGTTTTGGATAGGATGAGGATAAAGCCTGGATTACAACAACAAAATTACAACCTAGTGACAGACAACCAAATATTGAACAGTAACTAATGTGCCATCTGTTGATTATTTACTTACAGTATTAACCTGATGTTAAACAGGTCCTCAGACAGCTTCTTGCCAGTGAAGGCACGGAGAGTAATCATAACTGTACGAACGTTACACAACTTAATCGTCATCTAATTATCGTGTGAACCAAATTTTTGATGCAGGCAGACAGAAAAAGACTCTTAAATATTAAAGTTACAAATATAAAACACAAAACAATTCTGTAAGTATTCACTCCCCTTTTATCACAGTCCTAAACAATCACTGGTGCAGCCACTTATAAACAGCGAGCACCTGTGTGTGATCAATGGGTCGACTGGAGTAAAGCTAAGGAAGGTTTGCCACCATTACACAACGTTCAAACTGGTGAGGCATCTGCCCGTTCCAACCATACTGTAATACCGCTGTCTAACCACCAGATGACAGGATGGGTGTACATTTGAGTTGAGATTTTGTCAGGTCCAGCTGCCAGTCTTCAGGATCCTCTCCAGGGGCCTCAGCCAGGTCGTCTGATTGGTGAGTTTTGGAGAAAAAGCAGCTTTGAAGGCATTTGGACTCGATCTCCCACTTGTTGGTTTTTTGGTGTCACGTGAAGGACACATGACCATGTTTGGTTTGAAAGTGTTGGGGTTCTTCTCACACCATTATTTACTGCTATATATGTGCGACCTGGTGGTTTGTAATTGGTTCAACACTTTGCAGTTCACGGGCTGACAGCACCCCGCCCATACACTTGTTTATACCAAAAGCCCAGGGTGGAAGGAAGAGGTGTGTGTGTGTGTTTGTGTGTTTATCTTTGTAATCTCAATGCCAAATGACCACTTTCACGTTTATAGAGAGGTTTTTAACAGTTATTGCGTGTGTTATGCTTGTTTTTATCACTCTCCATACAATTATAATTGTATTATATAAACAGGAAAATAGCTCCAAGTGACACGGGAGAAACGGCAAACCTGCTCCAGATAGACCTGCATCTGAAAGGTCAACAACGTGGAACAAGCTTGTCACGTCAGAAAATCTGCTTTTTCATCCAAATCTGAGTGACTGTGCAGAGACGAGTGAGGGAGCTTCCATGGCTTCAATCAGGTGAAGATGGTGCAGACAGAGACCTTTCCAGGCCGACTGGTTGTCATTGCTGTCATTGAGTTCTTGTTCCAATGGGTCATCCATTTTATTAGCACAGCTTTATGCTCATTTCCTCACACAGGGGGAAGAATGGAGATAAGGAAATAAGATGTCCGTTTAGTGAAGCACATGAGGAACTAAAGGATTTGGTGATGTCACAATCCCGTACACGGACTCAGCAGTTTTACTCAGAACAATTACATGAAGTGTGTGTTGCACTTATGCACTCAGTCGTAAATTTTAATTGTACCGCATGTAAAAATCGTTGCAAAATGGGACTTGATTCCAATCTGTGGTCCTACCGCTACAACCCAACGGTGGGGATAACATGGGTGCTGCTGTTTTTATGAGATAACAGAAAGGGGGGCGGGGGGAGACCAGGTCCCACAGTGGGGTTAATTTGTAATTAATATTTCAGTCCAGATCCAGGCCAGAGTCGAGTGTTGAGTGTGGGAGTTTTAAACTTTAATGTTCCTCGCATCTCTGGGTCCATGGCTGTTTCTTAACCCCAGGTAGGAAGTTAGAAGGTTTCCAAAGCATCTCACTGCATTTTAAAAGCTGATGTTAGTAAGAAAACACCTTAAAATTCCTGTGATCACTGCAAAGGTCTGAAGTGTGAAAACGGTGAATACCTGCAGTATGATTTAAGTTTCAGGGTTACACGGCCGTTACTAAAGGTGATCAGTTCTCCTCGCTCTGTGGATGATCTTCTTTAAATTCTTATTTTTTAAATATACAATAACCTGTGTGTGTGTGTGTGTGTGTGCTGTCACATTCCAGGTGCAGGCAAATATTTACAGAAAGTCACAACTCCTGATTCAAAATAACCTTATCAACAATTGCAAATGATGTTTTCAAAGTGTCGGTGGGGGTTTATCTCATAGATCTGTAGCACATACGCTTGTTGTGTTACGCCTGGATCTTTGCGGCTGAGATCTAATCACAATGCCTGTCAGACCACATTCACCACACGGACATGGCATGGACACTTTAGATACGTGTGTAATCATGAAATCTGACAACAAAGTGAATGCTGATGTTGGATGTACTGTGTGGCCTGAAGCTCCAAAACCTCCTGCTGAACTAATGAAGACAGAAATGAATTTTCCAGAACATTTTTTTTCCATTTTGTTCAGACTCTGTCCTTTTTTGTTTGTCTGTGTTTTCCAGGTTTGCAAACGCATGGACATGATTTGTCAGCGGGTCCTGAACCAAGGCTTCCTAAAGGTCGAGCGCTACCACAGCCTGTGCCAGAGACAAGTCAAAGCCCAGCTGCCCCGGTCAGTATGAACCCAGCCTGCGGTCTGTGGGGGAGGAGGAGGCACACGGCACACGGCACAGCACTGATAAAACATGGAAGCATCGCCCACATGGCTCCCAGAGGACATTTTGAAGCCTGGCGTTTAGGTTTATTGCTTGCTGTCATGCTTGGGCGATAACATTTAAGAAGCTGTAATTCTTATCAGTCAGTTCACTTCTTTTCTCTGATTGAATTCAAGAAAATCTTAATCTTCTCAGCCCACAAAAAACGCTCCATGCCTCTGTACACATCCTTTATGCCCAGCCTAGAAATTAAACACTGACATCATCAATTTGACAAATTAATCGTTAACCAACTTGCTCAAGCGAGCATTAAAAACTTTCTTGCCATAGTTGCCTACATTTTTTTTACTATTTTTTTCCGTTTTTCCAATACTCATTTCAGTTTGTAACTTCAGATTGTAAATGAAAAGCTCAGTTATGTTATGGAAGGCGTGAGTGAACCTTGATAGGACTTCATGTAAAATTAAGCTCACCTTAAGATCACCAAGACGTTCTTTCCTGATTTCAACCAGTACATTTACATGCATTTTAAACATTCTTTCTAATTCCATTAAGCCAATAAATGTATTTTCTAAAATCTACAATGGTGTACCCCAGATTATAGCATAGTAAATGACTTATTCAAGCATCAGCTAATAGTCAGCATTAGCGTGGCCATCATTTCCTCACCCGGTGCACTTCCTCTTCTAGCGTGTTTAGCATGTCAGTCGTCTATGGCTTCCTCACATTGTTCACCTGGTAACATTCTAATTTTAAGGAAGGTTTTATACAGAACACACGCCATTCAGTCGTTATTAAAAGGGAATTTGATCGATGACATCGGCTGACCTCACTGTTGCTTCAGCTGAGGCTCGTCTCTCAGACCGCATCGATATGTTCAGCTGATAGGTACGAAGGAGAATTACATCTGACCTGTGCATAGTCCTTCAGAAAAAGTAGCTTTTTGGGCCTTTTACTCCTAGACTGATCCTCTACGTTGCTGCTGTGGAGTCTTTAATGGCGTCTACATGTCATCTATCCACCCAGTCTTACCTCTGATACAGTTGAAGAGCATTATCCTGAAAAAAATACTATTTTACAGATGAGATAAGGGCCTGACTATCTCATTTAATGCTTATATAGGAGGAGCTTCATGACAAAATGTATTTCATTCCATATTTTGTGAGTGTAGGGCTCGTGTAGGAATGGAGCACAACAATGAAATGTTTTTGATCCACTCTTAAAACATCCTTTTGCTCAACTCTTCCATACAATAACTAATGGAAGTGTTGATTAAATCCCAGCATAGTTTGTGATCCCACAAAGCTGCTCCAGAAAGCCCACGTTTATTAGGGAACAAACACTTCATGGATATTTATACAATAGATTTTATGGTACTTTTGATATCAGTAATCCATTAATGATTGAATGTGACAAGTTGAAAGGATATTTAAGTATTCTAGAGGTTGTCTAGAGTTCCAACCATTATAGCAGATCATTCGCTTTATCTAAGGGAACTTTTTATTTGTGCTTCTCACTAGAATTTAAAATGAATCTCTCTTAAAAAGATCCATCATTATTTAAAATCTGAGATAACTACAAATCTTCATACAGATTTAGGCCATGAGAGATTCTCCTTTCTTTCGTCACCAAATGTTTGCAGGCGAGAATCGGAGAGGAGAAACCATTCGCTGGCTCGTCATGCTGACATTCTGGCTGCCGTGGAGACGCGCCTGTCCTTGCTCAACATGACCTTCATGAAATATGTTGACTCCAATCTCTGCTGCTTCATCCCTGGAAAGGTTGGTTCCAAAAAGCTCAGGCGGCAGCAGCAGCAGTGTCTGTCAAATAAACAGCCTTTGGTGGCTCAGTTCTCTTTGTATATTTTTTTTTTATATAACATCAAGCATTTACTCATCTTGCATCACATTTTACGTTGAGTTCTCAGAGACATTTATTCAGTGGAAACAGCCATGGACTACAGGACAATAGGCCAAGTGTTTGACATCCTTAAGCTATGTTCAACAGAGTGAGAGAGAAACACACCTAAAAGATACACTCAGTTACCCATGCGTCAACAAAAAGCTCATCCCACATCCACGGTCCAAGACACATGAGAAGAAGCTGTTATTAGTCCAGAACTGACAGCACACACACAATAAGATTCACTGTTTAAGAATCTGAGGCATATTTTTAAACATATATACGCATACGTTTCCATACCTATAAAATGATGGAAATTTTGTATGTTGTCAGCAGAGACAGGGACCTCACAGGCACCATGGACACGGCACATTCACAAGGACTCTGTAATGTAATATATTCACAAGGAATTAGTATGTACTATATTCACAAGGAATCTGTAATTTAAGGTTATCTTTGTTCAGCGGGTTCATGGAAAAAGCCAGATCAGGTCAGATTTGAATCCGACCTCATCTCCTTGAACGCTCTCCTGGAACTTATGACTTTTTTGGCAACAATAGTTGTAATGTTTGAACAAGTGGTATCAAAAAGGGTTTAAATAGTATAGTAGCAGTAATAAATGGTTAACTGTGAAAGTGAAATAATTTAACGACAAGAAAGCACCGTGTGGGGATCCGGTTGGAAGCGAAGGTAACCTTAGTCTACTGTTGACAGGAAGTAAACAGACGGGGAGTGCAGAAAGTCATGCTACATGATGAAAGTAGAGAACTTTGTTGGCCATAGTTCTGTCGCTGTTATAGAACAATGTCCTGCTCTGAAAGGTGTTTCTAATATTCAGCCCTCTCATGTGTGCAATTAGGGAAACAGCTCTCAATACGCCGCAGTCTGGCACGACAGCACCTTAGTTAGCACAGTGGAGTCGAATCAGCTCCTCTACAGCGTCATCGACATAGCTTGAACATTATCAGCTTCACAAACGTATCCAGGATGTTCTGCTGGATCGCACACATTTATATTTGACGTGGTTTTAAAGTCTGATTCCTGCCCTTCTGCGTCTGATCAGGTGATAGATGAGATTTACCGAGTGCTGCGCTACGTCAACTCTACCCGTGCCCCCCAGCGAGCCCATGAGGTTCTGCAGGAGCTGAGGGATATCTCCTCCATGGCCATGGAGTACTTTGATGAGAAGATTGTCCCCATCCTGAAGAAGAAGCTGCCTGGGGCGGATTTATCAGGCCGCCTCATTGGCTCTGCGCCAGGTAACGTTTTCAGATTCAAAAGTCCTGATTACATGGATTTGAAGGAGGATTTCATACTGCAGCTGCTGGTGATTTCTCTTTTTAATAGCTGGCTCCATGTTTTTTCTCGAGCCGTGTGTAGAGGTATTTGTTATGGGCAGTGATGTAATTTAACAAAATAAAAATACTTCACTACAGCACTTCACTATCCTTTAGGAGACATTTTCCCAAAGAGGAGTATACAAAAATCGACTACTTTTGACAAAACAGGTTTGTTACTGCTTACAAAATGAATTTTAAGATGGATGTTTACAGTCTGCAGACTGGGAAATATAAGGCTGAAAACAAATAGTTTTTATTAAAAGTTTGATGCTGGTAAAAATCCCGTACATAGAGTTATGTTTCTTTGGTTTGAGTTCTTCCTGTTCCTGTGATCGATTGACTCTTATATTAATATGAAGTTGAACAAGAACACGACACAGAGGACTCTGGACAGTCCAACTCATTGAATGTGTCCTCCAAAGTCCAGGTCAAGTTTGAAAAGCTTCATTCAAGTGATTGGGAACTAATCTAAACTAGATCTGCTCCATATTTATCTTTAAGGACAGGCAGAGTGTTGGACAGGATTATCATTTAGGCCATCTGAGCTCATCACAAGGC
>OMNV01026725.1:0-12708 GCA_900303265.1 Brotula barbata | reverse complement strand
GTTTTAGGCGGCTTTGTACATTATTACTTAATTACATACCTATGAATTCTGAAATAAGTTAGATTTTTGTAAAAATGCCAACATCTGTATTGTGAGTTGAGTTTCTTTGGTTTGAGTTCTTCCTGTTCCTGTGATCGATTGACTCTTATATTAATATGAAGTTGAACAAGAACACGACACAGAGGACTCTGGACAGTCCAACTCATTGAATGTGTCCTCCAAAGTCCAGGTCAAGTTTGAAAAGCTTCATTCAAGTGATTGGGAACTAATCTAAACTAGATCTGCTCCATATTTATCTTTAAGGACAGGCAGAGTGTTGGACAGGATTATCATTTAGGCCATCTGAGCTCATCACAAGGCACAAATGACACTGAGAGGAGCAGAACTTATTTTACTTTCAATACCTGAGTACAGTTATTATCCAAAAAAATCCTTTTGATCCTTCAAGTAAAATGAACATCAGCAGCTGAATGACCTTTACTCCTGCAATGCTTGTGATGGGTTAGTGTTAGTGTCTAATTATGTCATTTTTAAATGACATATCTGTGCTTTTTATAACTTTCAGGTACTTGATCCACCACCTGTTATGAGTACAGCTCTCTGAGTAGGATGCACCATGGCAGACATGCAGCGTCTCCACACATACTGATATCTAACACTGTAAGAGGATCTGAGAATGGAGTATTCTTGAACTGTGTCATTTATTTATTTACTTCATCCGGTTTCCAGTCCTCTAAACACCCAGGGCTCTCTTACTATAGTACACTTTAGTGTTCCAATGAATAAAGTGTTTCATATTTTCATAGATTAAATCCAGCTGAACTTGATTTATAGATGAATTAAATTACAAGAGTTATGGTGAGATGATGGTCTGTCGTGAATATGATCCACGGAGGGTTTTGTAGGGCAATTGTGAACATCGATTGTGTCTCTTTCGCTGGGATGCCGCTTCTCTATTACACAAAACTATATTCAATTCCATTAATGCAACGTAAGTAGAAAAAGAGAGGATTGTTAGGGATCACAATCAGACATCTCTCCGTTCTCCTCGTCTATACCACAACGCAAAATCAGATTTCAAATGTGGCCACTTGCATAGATACATTTTTGAAAAGCTCTGTTTCTGTTTCTGGTGGATGGAGAAACGATTCAGTGTGGACATGAAGGGAAAGGGGCGATGGAAAAAATACATTTTCAGGCTTGCCCCTTTAGCAGTGTTGCATTTGGTTTGAATTCTTTGAATTGTTTGTGTGCTTCAAGAAGGAGCTCTCTGTGATCAGAGACTTGCTGATCGTTGTTGCAGACCTTGTCAATGAATGTGTGAAAGCATGCAATTATCTCAGACAACTTAATCCACTTGATCCAATCAGGTCCTCGGGTCATTTGGAAAAAGCAAATGAATCAAGTAGGAGCTGACATGACCAGATAATCTGGGATCTGTCATCCAGTCTTGTATTTTTTGAGCCATCTGTCAGCCCCAGGACTCTTAACTTGCTGACATGATTTGATTTAATGAAAGAGTCTCACGGGGAATTTGAATCTTTTTGATGTCTCAGATGGTTCGAGAGGCTCTCGGTTTAATACCATAAACCTTCATGTTTGATGGTTTGGGTTATTTTGATGCCAAATTGTTCATCCGTTTCAAATTGTTCATTCCTTCTCTGTCTGGCTCCTCCAGTTGCAGGTCCATCCACCTCCCTGACCACCATGTCCCTGCTGGCCAAAAACACACCATCCCGCTCTGAGATGACCAAGGTGCAGCAGCAGGTGAAAGTAACTGGAGCGTCGATGACAGTTCTGCGGCGAGAAATGCAGGAAGTGCGCGTCAAGCAGCTAGAGCAGCAGAAGCAGCTGCAGGACCAGGAGCAGAAGCTTCTGGAGCAGACCCAGGTGATCGGCGAGCAGAACGCCCGACTCGCCGAGCTGGAACACAAGCTTCGCGAGTTGATGGAGAGTAGCGCGGCTGCCATGGGGGGGTCCAGGCCCAGCACGGCCGCCCCCTCCACATCCGCCAACGCTGCCGTTTCTTCCACCATCACCAGCACGTCTGCACCCATGTTGGCAAGCAGCAACGGGGCAGCGGCCGCTCTAACCAGAGAGCCGGAGGACGAGGGCTCTTCGTCGCTCAAACGCACAAGAAAGAGCTCAGACCTTCCACGACAGTCCAAACGCCTGCGCAGCAAGAAATAAGAGACTCTCCGTGTCTACGTTCACATCCTGTTTCTCTTTAACGCTTTTGCTTTGGAGGTCTGACTGATCACATCAGGAGTCAGGAGTGTCTTTGTCAGCTTTGCCATGTTTCTTTGTGATGCAGCCATGCAGGCTTTGGGTTTGGGTTGCTAACCACAGAGTTTAATGACGCTGCACAGATAAACCACTGAACCCAAACCATTCATCAGGCTTTTGCACGGGAATCGACAGGGTTAGCATTTCATTCATTCTTAAATTAAGGGTTTGTAAGCCACTCAGCTAAGGGGATTTGATCCCTATTAGGATGGTTTGGTTGAAAGTAAGTTTAATTTGTTTCCCTGTGAAGCAGCACTCCTTCCTCTTCCTCTCCACACGTCTGTCTCGCCTCGTGAGGTTAGATTAGCTCGTCAGCCCATATTGCGGCTGACTCTTTTTTTTCTTCGTTTAAAGTTTTTACATAGTTTGGATGAACTCAACCATTCATGGCATGAACTTTTCATGAAGAAACCATGGAAACGTGCATCACGTCTTGGTGAACACGTGTGTATAATGGCACTGGGCGGCAAACACAAGATGTTATCTAGTGGCTTAATTTGAGACCGAGTCTCAGTTTAGGAACTTGTACTGTAAACTTATTGTACTTTAAAGTGTAGATTGTGAATTATTTCATGTATGTATACCAAGATAAACTATCTTTTGGCCAGTTAGCCAGTTTGGGGCTAACTGTATGGTTTGTTGCACACATTACTGTTACAAATGTACAAATCAATCCTATTAAAATCAAGTCAAACATATCCACACATCTCTATGTTTACAGTAATGTCCTGGATCCTGAATCATTTGGCTCTTTAATTAAGTGAGTTTTCTTTCTTTAACAGCTACAGACAGACTGTTTATACCTCTGCCAAGGAGGTTCTGTCTTCATCACGTAGGTTAGCTGCCACAGGATCGCTCAAAAGGTTCTCAACTGACTTTAAACAGAAGTATTCAAAGCGTGGTTTACGGCCCGATTTAGAACCCATTAAACTGTGCTAATGACAGGGTTTTAAATGCTTAATTAACTTTGGGACATATGTTTTGAGGTATTTTTTTGTCAATTTGTTCACATTCACATCCATCGAAGTGAAAACAATAAGAAAAGTTGATCTCATAATAGATTAAAATAGGCAAAAGTCTGGACCAGGACCTGGAACTGGATCTGGTGCACAAAATTTGTCTGCACAGACAATGGACAAGAATTTAATAGAATACTATTAAGTAACAAATGGACAGAAACATGCAACGAGCACTGCTGCATAGCTGAGATGATGCAGATTGAGCATTTATCTTTAATAGTGAAAGAAAGATGGTGAAATTCATGCAGCTTATTTCGTTTGTTTCTTTTTCTGAATTACTAAAATAGGACCCATTTCATCAGGACTTGTTGCGTCTTGTTGATTATGGTAAAACATTCAGTGGTTGAACCAGTTTTCCCAGTATTTTTATTTTGAATTCTAGACAGTGAAAGTCATATCTTCGCCTCCTTTCCAGAGCGTTGGGCATGAAAAATGGCTCACATTTGACCAATGCAAGATTATTAATATATATTTTCTTTAAAGAAATTTTGTAATTTTGTTTAGTGACTCTAGGAAAAGTAAAGTGCTGGTATTTATATTCATGCATTTGGCAAATGCTTTTACCCAAATTGAGAAACCATACAGACAAAATGAAGGAGATGAACCACAAAGGGCATGTCAATCAAGTCACTAGCAACTAAGTAAATGGTAAATGGACTGCAGCAGACTAGCAGATGCTGCTTTCGTCATTTTGACATAATTAGACATAATTGTCTTAATTATGGAAGGCACTGCTTCCGATAATTTTTATATTGTTTTGTTTTTTTAAAAGGTGATAAAAAAAACAAAACTATTTATAGTGAACCCTAAGCTATCAACACAAGTCAGGAGAGAGTGCAACAACTTTCTTTTAGGTACAAGTAAAGTGTTAGTGATAAAGTAGTGTAGTGTGGAGCCAGGCTGGGTTGGAGGAGGGGGTTTCAGCTGAGGGGTGGCCTGGGCCTGCTTGAATGAGGACAGGAAAGTCCTGGTAGTGAGGCCATGCTGATGATGTGGGTGAGTACTGGCAGGAAGGAGGGGAGATTCGATGGGGTCAAGGGGCAAGTGAAGGGTTTGTTGGAGAGGACAGACTTGCATACCTCTGTCTCACTGAGAGGAGACGAGGTTGATCATTTTTGGGCATTGTGCACTTATAAACTTCATATAAACGTATTGGGACAATCCACAGCTGCTGCATTGTGCCCTTATTGTGTTCTGTTATCGGTCCACATTATCTGCATTCCCAATGCAGGTCATGAAGCTGAACGTGCACGCATGCACATTGCACACTTGAGGAAGAATGAGGCCTTTAGTGCAATGTGCTGGGCACCTGATAGTCATCATGATGTCATTTCCTTTCCTCGTCTTCCTGTGGAACAAACAGGAAAAGTTTCTGTTTGTACAGATCTGCAGCAGCCTGTTGCTCAGATTTACGGCCCCATTAACTCAAAGACGTAATGCAAAAGGACAGTCTGGTGCATCCATAATGACTATCTATGCTACTTGTGATATTTCCCCCTCAGTGTAATTGCTCCAAATATCACTGGAGGGGATGGGATGATGGGGAGGGGATCAAAGAGAGAACATCCAAAGTCTGGAGCCTTACCAGACGTCCTGAGTTCTACTTTGTGTCTAATTTATCCTGTAATGCTCTGCTCAGAACCTTGATGATTTACATTTATACTTCATTTGCACAGAGTTTTCTTGATTTAAATATGCCTGTATTTTGGGGCAGACATAAAGAGAGACAATAAAACACTGTTTATTGCTGTAAATGTCCGTGAAGACAGGACCGTATTAAACTCAATCAACATTACTCTGCCCTCTCCCGTTCATTCTTCGGTTTGTACGTAGTTCTCAGTTTGTGATCCTGCATAATGCGTGAACAGCCGATCATATTACAGCGATAATCTTATTGGATTGTTTTATATTTGTCATATTTTCAGAGGTTTTCAGGAATTTACCCTTTTCTTGGTCTGTCAGGAGCTTTACCTCAGTAAACCTGACAGATATCACAAATTGAACATCACTGGTGATGATGCTGAACCAGCACCAACACTGTGGTATCTCTGTGTTAAGACGTTCCACAGTATCTGTCCTCCTCTAAGCAGATAATTATGATTCACTGCAGCATGTTGTGATTGGAGCTCAGGACATAAATTCAGTCATAACAATGTCAGGAAGTGTTACTACGTTCACAGAGAGCTCTCTTAGGGTTTGTTGTGGCAGCCTGGTGCCATTAGGAATATGAATTAGTGTGACATGAGAATAACACTGTGTATTCCCAGCAGCACCTGCCAGGCCTGATGGGACCCTAATGGGCTCATTTAAAGGGACAGTAATCCTTTGCTGAAGATGCTGCTCTGATGTTAGTGTACAATACTTTCAGGATGTATTGAGTCAGTCAGATCACCATTGTCATCATCGTCATCATCTTCATCATCGCCATCTTCGCCATATTCATATAACAATTTCTTATTGCTCTCATGCTGCAGTAATTAAGTGTATTTGTCTATTTTTTTAGTTTAAGGTGTTATGTGACATATTTAAAGATTTATATAATCATTTGACTTTTGCCTTATTTTAAAGCATTGGTTAAAATATTCCTACATTTGTGAACCACAAGTGAGCTCTCTCTCAATGAAGAAAATACCAATACACTGCATTATGGAGCTCTCTTCCTCTCAAGCTATCCTTGCTTCCTTACTAGATGAAATTTTATTTTGATTTCAGTGGTATTCTCATAGTTTCCAAATATATCCAAATATATATATATAAATTCCAAATATATAAATCTATACAAAATGATTCCTACCGCATCTAGAATAAAGAGACGCACTATAAGTCCTATAATGAATTTTGGAAATTATCTATAATATATTGTGAGTAATTTAAGATTATATTTTATTGTAAGTGGTGAATAAGTTTGCGGAAGAACTCAAACTGATTAAAACCAACAAAACCAAAACCAAATCAAAATGGTAGTTATGATTTCCACCAACATCACACTTCAAATCTAAAATATAAAAAATAACAGTAATCATTTGCAAAAGTAAGCGCAGAGTCTCCAAGAGCATTCTTTCTAAGTACTTACTCGTCCTGTATCTGTACTGTACGTGAATTTATCCTTTGTTATTCGGCACCGCTGGGCCGGTTGGTGGTCACCCCAGGGCAGACGTCACCGGTCACGTGTTCTGCCCAAGCGTTGGTACGTAAGGGGGAGGAGCTGCCGCCAGTCCTCCGTCACAGAGGGAGCAGCAGCCGGAGTCAGACCGGGTGCACTCACGCAGCTCACCGTCTGTCCAACGTTATACCTCCGCCTCCACGTTTACCTCCGACTGTCTGAACCGGGAGCCATGGGGAACCGGGTGGTCCGTGAGGACTTCGAATGGGTCTATACGGACCAGCCGCATGCCGACCGGAGGAAAGAGATCCTGGGTGAGCTAGCTTACCCGTTACTCGACTCTGGTTCACTTTAAACTCCGCCAAATTAGCTTAATTCGTTAGCTCACGCAGCTAATCTAACTGTTCCTCAGTCGAAGCTTGATTGTTTGTTGTTGTTGTACTTGACTCATCCCAAACTAGCTGACCTGACTTTGCTAATTCAAGCTAACGGTTCCTCATCCGCTTTTTTTTTTAAAAATTTTGGTGCTAACGAAGGTTGAGTCAATATTTCCGTCTTTTTAATGATTGACGGTTGTTGAAAGAGCTGGTACAGGGCTTTAAACGAGTTTAGTTAATGGTTTTAGGAGTTCGAATCTGGCAGCTTCGAACATTAGCAATGCCAGTTAGTGGTGATGTCGCCACTCCCTGAGGGAATCGTCGGCCAGCTTCAGAGTGAGTGAGGGGCTGCTGTCTGCAGAGCTGCTAGCCTTCAGAAGACAGAGACAGAGACAGAGACGGACAGGAGGAGACAGGGAGACAATGAGACAGAAAGAGAAACCGAGGGAGACAGAAAGAGAGGGAGACAGAGAGACATATAGGCAGTGGAACAGTCACACGGATGGACAGACAGGCAGAGGAGTTTTCTGCCTGTCTGCCTTCATACTTTGGTCTTGAGCCAATGTATACCTTATTTTATAACTTTTTTTTCCTACTACCCAATGATAATATTATATATACATGAGACACAATCCATGTCTTTTGTGAACTGCCAACATTTTTTACCTTGAATTTATCTTTAGGACTATGCTACAGTTCAAACAGGATGTAACCCGTTATGACACCAACCACTGTGATTGCACAAAACATGGCCTGAAACTAGCATATGCCACTTTCTGCACAAACATTGGGAGTTTACACAAGAACGTGTGTGCCAGTTCGGAAATTCTGACCCTTGGGAAGGCACATTTTGGAAACAGGAGGATGTTGACACATAGCGGGTGAGGTAGGGACATGAAGGCGGCTTTCAAAAAATAATTAAAATAATTAATCTTGATACCTGCATAGGTACACATACATACACGTAATGTGCTTGAAGGAGCTTTAACTTTATTTTATTTCGTATGCTCCTGCTAAGACCATCAAAATGTTTATCTTATCCCACTAAAAGTATGTGAATATCTGTCTTCCTTTGTCCTTCCTATCTTCCTTTTGGTCTGGTCCTCAGACTGTACATTCTGTAGTTTATGACATGACATGACATGACATGACACTCATTTCATTTCAATATTCATGAATTCATTTGCATTGTTCATTTATGCTAACCTGTGGGAGTCTTGTCAAGTCAGTGTGTCATACAGGTCTGCGTTCACTCAGTTTTATATACATTTTTCAGTGTATGCAGTGTTTTTTATGAAGCTACAGAACCAAAACTCTGCGATGTATTTTTTAGAAATGCTTGTCAGGAATGGGCATGAAAATTCTACCTGTGTAGGGATGTGGCGTTTGTTTTTTTTTAGCTTTGTTTCGTGGCTTAGCCCTCTGTACCATTCGTCACTCTAAAACTCTAATGTCTTTTAACAGCTAAAGCTGTCAGAAACCTCAGTTAGTTGGTCAGAGGAAAAACTAGCATGTTGTTGAAACCAGGAAATTTCTCTGTTTCCTTATTGAAAAATAAGAAAGACATTCATTGACAGCAGAGCCGTTTGCTCTGTGAATTGGTCATGTAAGCATATTTGGTGGACCAGCAGGCCAACAGGACACGACCTTTATCCCACCCCCATCCTCTCATGACTGTGAAGCCTACAGCCATGAAAACCCTGGAATGCCAAGTCCTTACTAGGTATTGGAATGTGTTGCAAAATGATCAAACATCCATAAAAATTTGGGAAAAGGTATGTAAATTTTAGAATAATGATCCTAATGTGGATGATTCTTGCTAGAGCCGGGGAATTTTAAAAGAAAAAAATCAGTTTTTATTTCCTAAGACAGAGATATCTGCTGACAATTTGAATTACATTTAACCTGTATCCAAATTTCTGTAGCACCGTCCCTGCTTTTAGTTTGTGCTTGCTGGTGTTGAGGTGTGTGTGTGTGTGTGTTATTTAACAGCACTGACAATCTGTAGAGGTTTGAGACCTTCCCACAGAGGCCATTTGAGGGAGCTCGCTGTGTGCACAGTCACATGCCTCAGGCCTCTCCCACTGTGGGCTAACTCGGCCTTAGAACAGTGAAACAATGTGTGGCGTGGATCTGGTCTTTGCTGAGACTCGTCTTTTGGTTGCCCTCACTCACTGTACGTCCCAGCACCCACGTCACACAGCTAAAGCTATAGCACGTACATGAACACAAACAGCATTTAGTTTGGTCCATGGGCATACAGCTGAAATTCATGCTATTGTACTTTCCTTTGGCGTGCTTTCATTGTTCTTCCTTGAGCGTTTTGCACAGTTACTGTATAAGAGAGAAGAGAGTGCCTCTTAATTAGAGACAATCAGCAAAGAGCACACAAGTGCACATTTATTTCAGATTTTCATCCTCATTTGAGTTCTCTAATGTTTTGTATGAAAGTGTAATGGTCAGCCAAATAATATCAAATTTTTGACAAAACATGGTTCTTGTAATCTGTTGTAAATAAGTAAGTTAGTCAGTGAGTCCATAGGTAGGTTTGCACGTCTCCCAGCAGTTATGGTGTTCAAACACAAATATTAACAGAAACTACTGGATGTGGCTGCTTATATAACACAGATCCATTTTTGTGTGTGTGTGTGTGTGTGTGTGAGTAGTGGGTCATTCAGCAGGCAGCATTCAGTCCACCACATGTTCCGCTTATTGAGACACCTTAGCGGGATGGATCGATTGATAGACAGCTCCTGTGCTACTGTGCTAATACAGTCGTTAATAAGCTAAAAGGCAAGATGACCATCAGTACAACAGTAGAGTAGTAAACAAACCTTCATTTGTAACTGCTTATGGTAACTGCATGTAGAATTTTACAGTTGCACACTGAGAACAGATGACGGCCATCAGGGTGTCGACTCCAGATGATGCCCTGCAAGACAAAACAAGCACCGTCTCAAGAGATTTTAATGTGGTCTATGGTTGCGGCTCGTCTCGTGTCTGCCTATCAGTCAGTATTTTTTAATCTATTATCTGTGACAAATAAATATGGCCACTAATAAACGCAGCGTTCCATTCAATGGAAACAAACAGTGCTGCTTTAAAAACAAATGATGTTGTCTGAGGTGTCTTGGTCCTTTATTTTGTTATGTAGGCCTGTGAAAATTCCCTGGGCAGGATGAGCTGTGACACTTGTTATTCCTCTGTGCTTTACAGCCACATTAGCGCCCATGGTTCCCTGAACCCCACTGCATCTATTTGTGTGGCGAGGGAAGAACATCGCGCGAACGCCGCCTGTGTTGTGACACAACGCGTACACATGCAAAGCTGCACCATTTGTTTACATTACCTATCACAACCATTAAAGGCATGAACACAAAAATAAGACCAAGCCTGTGCCTTGATCTGGTTTGGGAATGTAGCTACAGTCCACGTGGTGAAATGATGATTTAATAATTGACACACCTCGTCTGTGATTATCTGAAATGCACACCATAACGCTGAAAGCACGACAGAAAACAAGACACTGAGTGTTTGAATGTTCACAGGTTAATGAGCACCTGTGTCGTGCCCTTAGTTTCATCACCATAATCTCTTGTGGGAATGTGAGTTAGGGATTTACATGAACAAACCATGTGTTTTCCTTCTCCAGACATATCTGTAGGGTCATTCCTACGTTAGCTCTCATTGAGTGCTCAGTGATTGGCACGTCCCGAACTTAAGTCCTATCTTGTCAACAGGTTTCTTTCTTGTGCCTCCCCCCTACATGAGGTTATCCATATCGTAGAGTAGAGGTCAGTAATGTGGCTGTTAGCTAGCGCGTTAGAGTTGTTAAACACATCAGTTTTCTTATCAACAGCAGCTGTTTGCACAGTGAGCCACAGTCAGCAGCTCAACTTTGAGCACTGAAAGAAAACTTTCCCCCGTCAGTCCCACAAACAGAAGGTGTGCTTTGTGTGAATTTGTGCTACTGTGCAGTGTATTTTTTTCAGGACTAACCAAATTCATTGTTTTCACTCTGACTTTGCAATGTAATGGAATGCAGCGTTCAAATAGCAGAGGCTGAGGTTTAACTTCTCAACCTCCAACCTCCTTGTTTCCCTGGTTTTAGCCCATGAGAGCTGCACACAGAGTAGAAACAGACGCCTGTACTAAAGAACAGTTTACAAGTTGACACATGTTGCGGTGGTTCAACCACGGAATGAATTTGGAACGTAGTGGATACCGATGGGAAAGGAAAAAAAATGCGACATATTAGTCCAAGAAATTGCAATGACTGAGGAAGATGTCCACTTGCAAATCAGACACTCGTCCTGGAAACGGGAATCAATCCTTGGTTCATTGCAGCAGTAATCTTTGACATTGTTCACTGGGTGGAATCTACCTGCTGCACCCTTGGCCTGCCTCCACAACTCAACGCACCCCCCTCCACACACACACCCCTGAAGACACGAGACATGATTGAAGGGCAGTGATTCTCTACACCCTTCGTACTGTAGCTGTAAGAAATAAGCAAGCTGAGCCAAAAATCCACTGCATAGTTCGCTGTGTGCCATTGCAACGTGAAGTCACCAGAAATGATCCCCCTCAGCGCCGTTACACACATACAGCAGCATGCCAACAGTAATTAAGATAAAAGGTTTACGGTTGCTGTACAGGTCACAGAGGTCATCAGATGTCAGCGTGCTGTGAATTATTACTGATTATGAGAAACACGCGATGACTGCTGTATCATTCGTGTTATTACAAGGATACGACAGCAGTTTCAGTTTTACCCCTTTATGACCTTTTGATAAGAATTATCAGTGAATTGCTGATAAAAGGAGCAGCAGCAGTAACTGACTGCTGTGGTTGGCGCCCCAGTTCTTCATCAGTAAAGGTGACTGTGATAAGTGACGGGGATTTTAAATTAGGGGTGATGGGTACAACCGAGATTTTTTTAAAATTTATTTAAATAATTTTTTTATTAGGCACTAAAAAGAAGTGACCTCTTGTCCGTGGGGTCGGTCTGATTGCAGGTGAACCTCGGTGTGGTTCGCTGCTGCTGAGAACATTCCTACGAGTAACAGTAGTACGTGAGCTCAGACCAGACGCAGGTACAGTTGAACTGAGGAGGAAATAAAGTGCTGGAAATACGAGCTGATGACTACTTCAGGTGAAGAGTCGAGACAAAGTTACAGACACCAAAGCCGTCCAGTAAACGACAGAAACTACAAATCCCCATGTCGAAACACCTGCTTCGACCTTCTTTGCGTTGGTGCATCATCAACTGTAATGTTGCAGTAGTCAGTAGTAACACAACACAGTGAGCTGGAGGAAGTCAATGATGCTTATTGCGTCTTATTTTGACCAGAGTTGAAGTCTTCATCGGGTCCATCTTCAAACAGTGAGCTAACTCCACCATGCAGTGAGCTGTCATCAAATTATTTTACCAGGATGGTGGACGGAGCGACTGACCAAGTCTTTTTAGAATACAAATGATTTCTGCTGGCAGTTTTTGTCATAAATGGGGACAACGGCCAACTGAAGGTTTGTCTACTGCTGTTGTGTCGATGGTCGTCTTGACGGTCATTTTGTGTGGCCTTTGGCTTGTAGTTCGTTATTCTCCGTCTCTTTGGACTTTGTTAGTCTCCGTCTCTTTGGACTTTGTTAGTCTCGGTCTTTTTGGAGTTCGTTAGTCTCAGTCTCTTTGGAGTTCGTTACTTTTGGTCTTTTTGGAGTTCGTTAGTCTCGGTCTCTTTGGAGTTCGTTAGTTTCGGTCTCTTTGGAGTTCGTTAGTCTCGGTCTCTTTGGAGTTCGTTAGTCTCGGTCTCTTTGGAGTTCGTTAGTCTCGGTCTCTTTGGAGTTCGTTAGTTTCGGTCTCTTTGGAGTTCGTTAGTCTCGGTCTCTTTGGAGTTCGTTAGTTTCGGTCTCTTTGGAGTTC
>OMNV01026722.1:0-10000 GCA_900303265.1 Brotula barbata | reverse complement strand
CTCATCATCATCTCCTCTCTCCTGTGGTGTTCCTCAGGGCTCTATTCTCGGTCCTCACCTCACCTGACTGGCTCAAACGCTGCAGCGTCGTCAAAGACAAAGACAAAGACAGGACACCACAAAATCTATCTCAGACACTTTTTTTAATTCTGTTTTAACTCTTAACAACCACAGAGTCCCTGAAGCCGACGATGTCCAGGTACTCACAAATGTTACAGGATTTGGAGACTTGATGCAAACCAGGAAGTTGATGTTTTTAAATCAATTTGACTCTCCCACTCATACGTGTAATCCATCAATTAGAACATCGTCTCGGCTAATCTCCCGTCTAATTATCAGCTGTGTTGACAGCGGCGGTGGAGCCGAGTGGGAATTTGTGGAATTTGTTCAGAAGTTGTCTTATCATACGTGTGTGTGTTCTCCTTCTTCTCATCCGTGTTTCCGTGTGTTGGAAAGATCAAACGTGAATCGGTGAACCGGGAGGTGTTTTGTTCCTGCAGGTGGCGCTGTGCTGGGTTATTTTCAGTCTGAACAAACAAAGAGCGTCCCCGCGGGAGACGAGCGTAAACAAGCGTTTGGCTTTTTGTTTTACAGAGACGATGATTCTCCTTTCATGTGGCACAAACGAGCCGCGTTAATGATCAGGTTCATTTCCACCACGAGGAGAAACAAACAGTGCGGAGCTCCTTCCTTTGTTTCAACATTTAGCTGCAGCTCCTCATTCCGTCTGCGCAACAACAACAAAAACAACAACAACAACAACAGCAACGTTGTCCTGCTTCACGTCCACAGAGGATTCTTAATTATCTGATTTACGTGTCGTAAAACAACTTATTAAAGGATCTGGGTTATGAACGTTTCTGTCGAATTAAGAAAAGAAAAAGAAAAATCTATTTTTGTTTGTTTGTTATTTCTTAGATCTTCATATTTTAGTTCATTTCCAGTCCGACTCCGACGACTCTTTGAACCAAAGCGAGCCGATGTTGGAACAGGAGCTGATGCGTCCTCCTCACGGAGGGAGAACGTGACGCTGACACAGACAGAAAGCAGCTGAGCGTTCACTTTAATTGGTGACCGGGCGAAAACTCAATAAATAAATAAACGCACGCAGCGCCCACACAGCAACACGAAACCCGACACCTGCCAGACGGAACGATTGCTCTGCGGTTGTGGTCGACGAGGTAACGGAGGGTTTGAGGAGGTCTGAGTGGGAATATTCACACAGGACAAACCACACACGCTTCGACACAACATACAGAAAAAACACACACAGGTATGAAACGGGACGACAAAAAATAGACGACGTCAGACGTGTTCTCATTGTCCTGTGATATACTGTAGAGTCGTGACTTCATGATTTATGACGTTTTACTTGCGTAATATCAACAATATTTAATATTATTTTAAATGATTTATTGTGTCTGCTATGAATTGAGTGTATTAATAAACTATATTTGGATTGTATGAGACCATATTAGAATATAAGGTGCCTTTAAGAGGTGTGTGTGTTGAATCATGAGGTCATATGTGGAGAAATAAGAACCTCAACATACATCTGGATGAACGTACAGATGTGTAGATAAAAGAGTTGTTTTCGGTGAATAAGCGGTGGGAATGAATCCCATTGTGCCTGCCGTGCTGGAGCGTGTTTTGAAGTGTTCGTGATGCGATGATGTCCATGTTTGGTTGTGTTATGACAGGGCCGAGGTCACTGTGATCAAAGCGCTGTTAAAGATTCAAAAGGATGGAAAGAGCAGAAAGCAGCAGGAAGGAGGCGGCGAGGACAGGGTCACTAGGACAACATGTCACACGCCGCCTCGTTCAGTCTCGGACAGGACGCCCTGAGTCTACCTGATCCGCTGTGTGAAGAGTTTCTGGACGTGTCACAGTGTGACACTCTACTCCTCTCTGAGAATCCAGGTTCATTCAGATTAAACAAACTGCTGGCAGATTAAGTTAAGATTTTAAAGTGCATGTGAACATCCTGAGTGATGATCCTGGTACCCTCCTCTGGGACTGAATAGTACCACACAGCAGTCTGCTTCCTGTTTCACGACTCTCAGATCTGTTACTGTTACTCCTTAATGGAGTAACAGTGATCTGATTGGTTTAATCAACAGTGTTGTAGTCAAGACCACCTAAACCGAGACCACAGGTAACAAAGGTAACACAGGTAACACAGGTACCACTGGTAACGCAGGAACCACTGGTAACGCAGGTAACACAGGTAACACAAGTAACACAGGTAACACAGGTACCACTGGTAACACAGGTAACACAGGTACCACTGGTAACGCAGGTAACACAGGTAACACAAGTAACACAGGTAACACAGGTAACACAGGTACCACTGGTAACACAGGTAACACAGGTAGCACAGGTACCACATGTAACACTGGTAACACAGGTACCACAGGTAAAACAGGTAACACTGGTAACATAGGTGACACTGGTAACACAGGTAACACAGGTAACATCTTACCACTGGTACCACTGGTACCACAGGTAACACTGGTAACATACTGTAGGTAATACTGGTAACACAGGTAACATAGGTAACACTGGTAACACTGGTAACATAGGTAACACTGGTAACACTGGTAACACAGGTGACATAGGTAACACTGGTAACATACTGTAGGTAACACTGGTAACACAGGTAACATAGGTAACACTGGTAACACAGGTACCACAGGTAAAACAGGTAACACTGGTAACATAGGTAACACTGCTAACACAGGTAACACAGGTAACATCTTACCACTGGTACCACTGGTACCACAGGTAACACTGGTAACATACTGTAGGTAATACTGGTAACACAGGTAACACTGGTAACACTGGTAACATAGGTAACACTGGTAACATACTGTAGGTAACACTGGTAACACAGGTAACACTGGTAACACTGGTAACACAGGTAACATAGGTAACACAGATACCACAGCTCCTTCTCAAACTGAGCTGAAAGAGCTGCAGTCCCATTAAACAGGCAATTATAAAATAAACACTAATAGCTGACATCAAGTGGTTCACATTTCATTTAACATTCATAACATATTGAACCTTGAAAACTCCACCGGTAGAAAACAATCACTAAATAATGGAGCTGTTTCGAATATAATCTAATATGTGCAAATATTTGCTAATGATCTGAACGAATTCATCAAACAAATATTGGCGATGTATTGATCTCTTGTACATTTGGTTGAGTGTTCTCTCGTCCATCTGCCAATAACTGGAACGCCGTCACGTGTCATTCATGGGCGTGTCAGTGATTGGTGGAGTGCCAGGCTCGCTGGGCTCCGTGTGTGAGTGTGTATGTGTTGTTAGAGTTCGACCGCCCAGTTCGAGTCCCTGCCTCTCCTCTTGAATTGAAGCACGCTACAATATTTACCCCGCAGTTGTGGTTTTGACTGGTCTCGAAATATAATCCCAAGACCTGTTTGTCCGAGACAGAGACGAGACCGAGTAAACTGCGGTCGCGCCCGAGACGAGACCGAGACCTTCAAAAAGCGGCCTGGAGACTGGTCTCGAGTACCACATCACTAGGACTGAAGACACGTTTGTTGCGTGGACAGTCTAGATGTCAATGAAGAAGTGGTTCGAATGATCAAATGCTGCCGTGTACTAGTTGCAGATGTTTTATTATTGATGATGATTTTAGTCGGATCCACTGTATGACAAAGATAAAAAGCCATCTAGAAAAGCAAAGATGATTCAAGTAATTTCTTGGTTTGTTCAGAAATAAAACATTTCCTTTGTGATAATTGATCAAAGTTACAGTTATCATCATCGTCTTCATCGTCTGCTGCTTCCTCAGATACACTGAGCCAAGGAACAACAGATTACCAACAATCCCCTGCTGCTGGTGAGAGGGAGGAGGACGAGGATGATGAGAGGAATGAAGGGGATGAAGGGTAAGATGGGGATGAGGAAAACGAGGCTTAGGGAAAGAATGGAAGGAGTGATTAGTCAAACGTAGAGGAAACCAACGCAGACACGGGGAGAACAGGGACGACCCCGGGAGGGATTCAAACCCACTGTTGGACCATTGGAAGAAGTGTCTTTCCGTAGACAGACGTGAGTTAGGGAATCAGAATGTTTGTTATGAAGATGAAAAACATGACATCATCAAAGTCTGCTCGGTTGAGGGTCGTGTCTCCTCTGGTTACTGAACACGTACAAAGTCCCTGCGGTGCTTCAGAATGGACTTTTGCAGTTTGTTTGTTTTTGCTTGTGGATTTACTGCGTGGACTGAACCATTGTACGCATAAACAAACCGTCCCCGTCAGTGATGGAGTCTGAGTCAGGGAACGTCCTGTTTACGTGAGCGTGGCTTCCAGCTGCAGGCAACCCACTGATCGTGATTTGTTTATGTCCTGCGTTTTGGACAGCCCCAAACAGACCCAGACGAGCGTGCTGTGCGTCCTTGGTGATTTCTGCGTCGGGCCGAGGGGGAGCGGTGCGGCGTGGAGCGTGAAGTACCGCCCGCTACGGGACGATTCTGCAGATATTCATTCTTTTAGCCTCTAATGGTGGACGTCGGACTGCGTTCAGGGCAGAGATGGAAGACTTTGGATCGTACCGTTTCACTTATTTCATTTTATTGTCCCGGTCCAGGCCGACACTGTTTATGTCTAATCATTCTTGTTGTTTATTGTTGTTGAATTATTGAATTCTTTCAATGGAAGTAAATTGAAGTGCTTGTGCTTGTGGTGGTTTTAAAGAGTTGAGCACAAACCTTTGACAGGTATCTTGTCTTAAAGTCCAGTATGAGACCGAGGATGAGCCCGTGCAGGTAAGGGGAGAGATAATCCAGCTGCTGACTGGGACAAGTGGGACTACACATGGAGAGGAATTCTTCAGATGGCTTTCAGAACTCAAGAGACGGACCAGGTGCAAGGAGTGACACCACTGAGGAGCCCAGGAGCGAAGGCCATCTGGGACTAAGAGTTTTCTTGCAGGACAGCTGAAGACCACATGGGTTCCAGTTTCTCCTCCGTTAGACTGAAGTGTCAGCTTTGGTATTGTGAGACCTGTTAGAGTTCAACTATTAATGAAGAGAGGTCATCCATCCAAATCAGAGATACTAGATGGACTCCAGATTCATGTGTTGTCCTCCATCCAACCAACGTCTCCATTCCTCCAGCACCTTCTGATCTGCATGTCGTTGTAGCATGGATGTTGTAGCTGCCCTCTGCAGTCAATAATATAAAGTTACCAGTAGGCACAAGCGCAAGTAGTCTTGTCCTCACCAGGGAAGGACAAGTCCTACATGGGAAAGGACGGCCCATGTAGGAGGCGTCCACCTCCACAATGAGGCGTTGGGGAGGATCAGGGTGAGGCAGCATCATCACCATCTTTGATTCACGCCAGGTGACGGGCATTCCAAATCTAACCCCACGTAGCTGATCAAACGGAGGAGAAAGATATGACAACATCTGCCAGGAGAAGATCATTTCATACCTCCACCGTAACCCAAGGAGGCAAAAGGAAATGAAGAAGAAGTGATAAATGATTCAAAGGGTGCTGACTGATGGTCAGAGGGATGGGATCTGTCTGCGATGGGACCTGTCTGCGATGGGACCTGTCTGCGATGGGACCTGTCTGCGATGGGACCTGTCTGCGATGGGACCTGTCTGCGATGGGACCTGTCGTGGGATTTGATTGGCTGTGATGTGATCCTGTGAATGGTGGAGCCACAGAAACCAAAGCACGGAGGCGGCACAATGATGCGGTACACCGATCCTCCGTGGATCCACCCCCATTCGTATCTGCTCCGACGTGATGATTCATTCATCCTGTTGGATTCGGGACCAGGTGGGATCGCCGCTCTCCTCCCTGGCACGCTGCCATACGATGAAGGTATCAAAGATTTGCAGCATCTTGTTGGCTTGCCTGGGGAGTTTGATGAAACATGGAATGGATAAAGCCGGAGTAAAGGATCAGAGTCCGAGTGTGAGAGGGAGTGAGGAGGCGAGGAGGATGGAGGGAGTGAGAAATGAAAAGGTGTCCTTCCATCTTCATGGGAGGACGACATAAAGAGCGTTTTGGTCTCGGAGGGCGGCTCAGGACCGACTCCTCCTGTAATCTGTGGATGTTAAACACAGATCGTCTGCGCCCGTTCACTGCACTCATCCTGACCATCGTGATTCCATATAACATTTTTCATGATAATTAAAGTCTTAATGTAAGTCAGAAAATGGACCTAAAAACAGAGATCTGTCCTGTCAGGTTTTAGATCAAAGTTCTACTCGTTTCTATCAGCCTGAGTCCAGAGCAGACCTCACCTCCAGCTGCGTTTACCACCCTTCCTCAGTTCATACCTCCTGTCAGCAATGAATTCTGGGTAGACAACGTATGAATCCTACTATAGTGAAAGGAAAAGACACAGAGATGTTGCAGTTTTTTATGTCCAGGGTACTTCCTGTCACCATGAACCTCCAGCAGGGAGGAACATCCTCTGGGTAAGGACAGTAACTACCACTTTCGTCTGCCAAGCACCACAGTGCATTGCGGGTTATTGACCCTGGATATCGCTCATGTTACCTCGCTAACAGCGTCGTGCATTCCGAGTATAAAAATATAACATAAATAAGTGTGAAAAATAATTAGATTTCTGGAGATTTTGCGGTTTCTTTTGAACCCTAAAATCCATCACATTAATCCTCGCTTTAGTTAAGCTGTGGCACTTTAATTTCCCTTAAAAGGATTTGTGACGTGTTGGGTATCATTTCATCCAGATTCATCCAGGACGG
Organism: Brotula barbata; assembly: GCA_900303265.1. Taxonomy (NCBI): domain Eukaryota; kingdom Metazoa; phylum Chordata; class Actinopteri; order Ophidiiformes; family Ophidiidae; genus Brotula; species Brotula barbata. The sequence goes on along the minus strand of OMNV01026722.1, from coordinate 3,239 downwards.
TAAACGTTTTTCAGCAGAATCTAAACTCAAACCTCCTGAAGACGTGTCCATTACCTCGGGGTCGAAGAGGTTAATTGCTTAGAATCGCTCACGCAAAAACCTCGTGTTGCCACGGTAACGGCCTGGTGTCTTACTTAAGTTAACGGCTTTCTCAGTAACGCACCAATCGCACAAACAAGATGCGTATCCTCCAAAACGGAACCAATACGCGCTCCCTCTGCATAAGGTGCCGCGATAACAGGAGGAGACGGCGTGGCAAGCAGCGCTGCAGGTCTCTGATTTCCTGTCTAAATGGGCACAAAGCGTCAGCCTTCAGATGGATTATCTGTCAGTGCATTAAGTACAGCTTAGACCACATCTGAAGCCACAGGAGACGCCGGCACGGTGCTTCAACCCAAACCACACAGCCATTACAGCGGCCCGTTAAAAGCTCCGAGCAGCAGACGGCTCAGCGCTTCGCTATCCAGGTCACAGATAAGACCGCGTGGAAACGCCAAAAATCAACACACGCACCAACAGTATGATTGATCTGAGGCAGAAAAAAGCTGTCATGTGACTGATGGATGTCAAATATCCGACTTGTGAAGCACCAACAGCGTGTAAACTTTCCCTTTTTGTTCTGTCCTGTCTTGGATGAGACTGTAAATATTCATCAGCGTCGCCCTCACCAAGGTAGGATTTATAAATTCGATTCTTGTAATCGGGGATTGCTGATCTGTGGGAGCGACATCCTGGGGAGAAGGCCAGATCACCTCTCTCCCAAAGTCTGAGGAAAGGAGATGAAACCTTTCAGACGATGAGATCCTCTCTGAGTCTGAACCCCTCAGCTGCCACACACACCTTCATTTCAACCATACCAACAGTAAACATGGAGCCAGGTCCCGGGGTCTTTATTCAGGATTCATTCTTGCATCCTGTCACCTTGTGTTTCTACTTCTGGATGAATATGGATTCTTCTACTCTGACCTCTCTGTACGGACCGTCTCCGGACACTCCAGATGTTGGCCACGGCCCAACATTCTCTGGATTTGGACGGTCGCTCTCTGCCCGGATGGAGCTCCTGACCCGACCCCTGATCCCCTTTACGTGAACTAACCCGGGCAGGTTTGCATCCCTGGACCTGTTGCTGTGGCAACAATCTCAACAACAGATGGCTTTTTTTTTCTTCAAAGAACAGACACATCCAGGATCATGTTGAATCATCAATTAATCCTATTTTACTCATTAATCCAGGTTTAACTTTTTAATTTTATTCTTCTACACACACCAGGTCCGGTTTTTGTTGGGGTCACACCAAGTAGGAGGAAGTGATGTTTTGCGTGGGTTTCATAAACATTCATGTGTGACTGCTGCTGCTACATTAATCCATGTCAAGGTTTCACAAACAAACTTCAGTTCTCTGGAGATGAACTATCGATACAGTCACCACAAAGCATCAGCTGTCGGTTTCCATGACGATAAATCGAAGTCCTTATCGCTCTCTCTGTTTGTGTCATGAAAATGATCGTAACTCTCACAGACAGGAGGACCAACTTCTAACGATCATGGATCAAAGAGACGAACATGACAGGGCTGAAGACAAAGGGGGCGGACCTTCTCCAGACTCAGAGCTCCACCTGTGCCAAAAGAACAGCTGTTCCTCACACACACACACACCATCTGCCTGAGAAATGTATCCATAATTTTTTGAAGAAGATTCTTAAATTGGTCGCCCAGATAATCGGGATCATTTTGTCTGTTTGGACGTGAAGTTTCACTTTAACAAACTCCAGTGTTTCCTTTGTTAAGATGTGTCATTCTGTTGTACGGCGTCCTTTCATTCACTCAATTTAGGACCATTAAAGTTATAACAGAAAATACAATTTGGGGAAATCAACGATAATGTTTATATTGTATGACGTGAAATAAACGGGCGTCCTGGCTGCTGGCCTGTCCGGACCCTGACCCTGACCCTGACCCTGACCCTGACCCTCTCCTATGTGTGATCATGTGTCTCCCCTCTGCCCCCACACACTGATAACAATAATAGAACTCTATATCTAATCTATAATATCTAATATCATACAAAATGAATGTGATCGATGTGGACTGTTACTTCCCTGTGCTACATCTGATCTCATGGGTCCAAGAAGTGTTCATGAAACAGAACAGGGTCACTTCAGACTTCACTCTTTCACATCACTTTTCATCATCATCATCATCATCATCATCATCATCATCAGTATTACTCATCTCCTGGTGATCAACTCGTCCAAGGGGGTGAACTGGGGATCTCTAGAGTTTTTGTACCAGGCCAACTGGTCAGTGGATGACCCAGTCAACGTAGTCCTGCCCTTCATCACGCACCCTGTTTGTGGACTGGAGCTCTGCGTTCTTCACCATCATTCCAGACCTCCTTCACTCCAAGCTCTCCCAGCAGGCCGTGCCTGAGTCACCCTGTCAATGGATCGCCAACTTCCTGACAGACAGGAAGCAGCATCTGAGACCCCTTGACCTTCAGGCCCACAGACCCCAATGTCCATGACCTTCTCTCACATTTTAGTGGTCGTACACAAAGAAGAGTCCAAATCCATTAGACACTAACCCAGATACAGGTCTGAGCAAGGACTACACTGTGGTCTCTTATATGGAAATGACAGACAGACAGACAGAAACAGACAAACAGATAGACAGACAGACAGAAACAGACAGATAGACAGACAGGCAGAATGACAGAGAGACAGACAGACAGACAGACAGAAACAGACAAACAGACAGACAGACAGGCAGAATGACGGTGAGACAGACAGACAGAAACAGACAAACAGACAGACAGACAGACAGACAGACAGGCAGAATGACAGAGAGACAGACAGACAGAAACAGACAGACAGACAGACAGATAGACAGAGAGACAGACAGACAGACAGACAGACAGAAACAGACAAACAGACAAACAGACAGACAGACAGGCAGAATGACAGAGAGACAGACAGACAGAAACAGACAAACAGATAGACAGACAGATAGACAGACAGGCAGAATGACAGAGAGACAGACAGACAAAGACAGACAGACAGACAGAAAGAAAGACAGACAGAAAGACAGAGAGAGAGAGAGACAGACAGACAGACAGAATGACAGACAGACAGACAGACAGAAACAGACAGACAGACAGACAGATAGACAGACAGGCAGAATGACAGAGACAGACAGACAGAAACAGATAGACAGACAGGCAGAATGACAGAGAGACAGAC
>OMNV01026721.1:0-10238 GCA_900303265.1 Brotula barbata | reverse complement strand
GACGTGCGTACGTGCACAAATGACCTGAGGTTTGGAATTATTTTTAATAATCAATGCGTGACATTCAGATATGACCTCATAAAGGGAGTCAGAGATCTTTAATTGTCAGCCATGTTCCCCTGCTGCTGCTGGGGGGGAAGCACAGATCCTTCCCCTTCATTGCTCTCTGCTCAGATATCTGAGTGTGTGTGTGTGTGTGTGTCTGTGTGTGTGTGCGTGGGCATGCTGTATGAGTTGTCTCCAGAGTGGTGACATTCAGAGCCATTCAAAGGCGAGCCCAGCCAGGCTAACACCCTGACATTGTCCTGACATTTCCCTCCTGCTGACTCCTACTCGCCTGCCTGTTAGCCCCTGCATATGAGTGTGTATTTTTTGTTGAGTGCGTGTGTGTGTGTGTGCGTGATGTTTCAAACTTGCTGTCAACCCCTAAGACTCAAAGAAAAAGGCTCAGCAGTGGTACTAATTGCTTGGCTGTGTGTAAGGAAAGGAACTGCATATAAGCACATATACATGCAGCACACACACACACACACACACACACACACACAGCAACTCTCTCCGGCTCTCTCCTTCTCTGTTTTTGTGGCGTTTGACAGCCTATGAACTATTGTAACGTTGTTCCCTTGTCTACAGGGGGATGCAGCGGAGCAGAAAGCTGAACATTGATAACACTTTAATGTGGTTGTTAAACACACAGATAGGTCACATGTGACCTGGATGTTTCACTTTCCATCATTACTGGAACACTTCCTTTGTTTATAATGAGTGGAGGTGGAAATTTTTTTTCTTTTTTTGCTCAGAAAGCAACAGACTGAATCCATGCAGCTGCAGGATTTCCAGTTCTCATTTACAAACTTTGAAAAGTAACAGAAAGATAATGAAGATGAATACATGAAATATTAACGTAGTGTACATAGTTTATGGAACCTACAAAGAAGTAGAGGGTTTGTCGCTGCTGTGCAAACCGAGGACAAGCCTCGAAATTCTATCTTGCTCTAATTATATGTGAGGCGAGAATCTTTTCAACCAATCGAAAGTGCGGAAAAAAAACATCAACACTGCGGTGTTATTACCTTTGAATACATCTGTTATACCTGCCTCCAAGTTAAGGAGACCATGAAGCAGCAAGATATATTACCAGTGAGGGCTGTAGATCTAGGAGCGCCTCATCTAGATAATGTAAACACATACAGTATCTTCCTGTGATGTACGTTTTTACTAGCTGGATGAAGGTTTAATGCTACGACTTCTAATGCCAAGAATTCAAGTCTACTTGTGAGAAATTGCATCATAATATTTAATTGGAATCAGTTCTCAGGAGTTTTTTTTCAGAGGCAACGCTCTGATGATTATTTCTGCTGTAAATCTATAATTAACAAACTTACTTTCCCAACAGGGAATTTGTCTTTGATTTAAACTTTGTCCACATCCATGAGAATACTATCGACCCGACACATAGCACAACTCCAGAAACAGATGAAGCACATTGGTAAGAATTGATTGTTCTGCATCCATAAACACATGTATATATATATATACCTTTTTATGCTGTTCCATGATAGCAATGTGTAAACAATTTGCCTGACCACTCCTCATTTTAAGACCAGCACGCCCATGGGTGCACAAATGTGCACTGTGCATTTGGTACTGATGCAGCATGACAAGCGTGTCGGTTGTAGGATAGCAATGACTCTTGGTCTGACACATTGCACCTGGTGGAAGATACGGGGAAAGACCTCCAGATGGGGTGAATACTTTTGACTTAGGAACTTTAAATGATTCCATATGCACATTTGGCCTCGGAGAGGAAGCTGACAGACCACCTGTGTTGCACTTTGTTTGGATTATTTTCCTCCAGAAGAATTTAGAGTGTAAATTTATTTAGACCTCTCCAGAGGTAATAATCATTTTGTTTGTGACCACTGTTGTTGGTGATGCATGTATCCATCTATCATCCATACATCTATCCATCCATCCATAATCCATCCATCTATCATCATCCATTCATCATCCTCCCAGCATCCATCCATACATCACCCATCCATCTATCATTCATCCATCATCCATCCATTCATCATCCATCCATCATCCATCCATCATCCATCCATTCATTATCCATCCATCATCCATCCATTATCCATCCATCATCCATCCATATATCATCATCCATTCATCATCCACCCAGCATCCATCCATCATCCATCATCCATCCATCATCCATCTATCCATCATCCATCCATATATTATCATCCATTCATCATCCACCCATCATCCACCCATTCATTACCTATACCACTTAAATTAACTTGAATTATGCAAAGAATTAATATCATTTTTTCTAATAGAGCTCAAACCTTTAAGAGGAGAGATGAACTCTTAACAGTAGTAGAGTGTTGACCTTTGTGTCGATAGCAGCAAAACAGGTCGTATATCATCTTTAGTTCAGTTTAGTGTGTTGCTTGCTCATTTAATACTGAGTGGATACATTCAAGCCCTCAATGTCAAACATCCCATCAGATTATTGCCGGTCATAATGATTGGAAATGTTTATTGTCATATCACCCAAGTGGATTAGGGCTTTAATGCTTTAGTAGACAGTTTACAGTGCAGACATTAACTCCCTGGAGTCATTTCTAAAATTAGATTTTTAATTTCATGTTAAGTTTGAGGTGCTTAAAGTGATGCGATGTAAAAACATGTTAAATATGACTACAAAGAGGTAAATTATTTAAAAAAAAATCATGTTGACAACTGTTTGTCGCACGTAAAACATCGCCCATATTTCATACGGCTGTAATCAGACTGATGCAGGTCCTACTTTCCCTGACGCATGAATGAGAAACATCTCTCGCATGAAAAAATAATAAAAAGATATGTAACAGACCAACATAAATGAGAGAAGATCAATGTCTGTCTTGTGAAAGTCTTGACGTCTCTGATAAGCCTGAAGCTGACATTTTCAAGGCCTCAACTTTTGGCGATAATCCTCTGTCTGTCAATACAAACACATTTATATTCTGAGCCGTTGGTTGCCAGTTAATTTCAAGAAGCTGATTGAGTATAAATTTATTTGGCTTCAAAACTGGTGTTTACAACATTCTCAAAGAAAACAAATGTTTCTCTACAATTATGTTTAATTCCGATGTGGAATAAATTATAGAAAATATTTCTTGTTCAGAGTTAAATTGTTAACAATAGGCAAATCTATCCAAGTTTTCTATCTATCTATCTATCTATCTATCTATCTATCTATCTATCTATCTATCTATCTATCTATCTGCAGAGATGCCTTTATTCGGCGTGAAGTTATGACACAAATAATAATTGCTTCCGGTTTTGTTTTTCATGCTAAAGAATAAATAATCCTCACTGTGAGTATTCCAGATTTATTTTTATGGATGTTTCAGAATTCAGAAACACACAGAGTGAAATCGTATCTAAAGTGGTTACAGCACAGACCCTTTAATGAAAAGCATCGTCCCCTTTCACAGGTTCCATTCTCCGCTAACAACCAGCTTTAAGCTAAAATGTCTCTAATGACAGACCACGGTGATGTTCTCTCCGTCTCTCTCCATCCATCATTCCCCCGGTTCCTTTGTCGGTTCAGAGTCTATTCACGTTCTGTTGTGGTACAGCTGGTGCATGGCTAATGATGCCTCTCCTCTCCTCGCGCTGACCTTTCTCGCTGGAGAATGAAGCACCGTGTGATGTGTGAACAGTGCTGCTTTGACATATTGGCTTTGAGGTTTTCAGCATGGTAGGCAGACACTCTCTCGCTCTTTCACACACACTCAAAATGACCTCATTCTCGCCCTCCATCTCTTATTGACGAACAGATGTCAGTTTATCTGCGACGGTCCTTACGCTCTCCTAATGACTCGTTTCCTTAAGAGCGATACTTTAATTGCGTCTCGTAGAAACAATGCAGGTGTGTGTTTGTGTAGATACAAAGCGCACACTTTCTCACACACATTTTGGATGTCCGAATGTTTGAATGAGGAGGGTTCCTTGGGTTCGAACCGTCACGTTCAGATTCTGCATCGGCTTTGTCTTTATTCAGCATGAACCAGGACTATGAAGCCGACCGCTATCAGACGTTACCAAAATGGTTACAGAGCTTCACCAAACCCAAACACACATTTGTGAATTCCTCAGCTTCATTTCATTAAGAGATCTGCACTGAAGCAGCACTCGCACTTAGAGCTCCTGAACTTTTCCGAGCCGTTTTCTGTGAAAAATCAACGGACGTGGAGCAGGAAAAGGTTGTCTCACTCTATTAGCAAAATAGTCGTTCTGTCTGCGAACAGTATTGAGAGAAACGTCTGGGAAGAATCGCACAACATGAAGCAGTGCTGGGACGTGACACTGTGTTTCCTCCACTTCAAACTCATTTTTATTTTTAGCGACAAACGATTAAGATGTTATCGGTTCACCCAGCCAAGACGCTTTGATCCGCACAATCCCAAAGTGAGTGTCGGTATTTGAATTGGCCTTTAAAATCCCATATTAGTTTTTTTTTGTGTGTGTAGTTCTGCTGAGAGCTGCTCTTGTCGTTTTACCGCTACACCTTTTCATTTCCGCCCTCCACTGAACTGAAACATGAGTCTGGAGTGTCAGGGATGATAGCGATGTTGTCCCGAGACATGACACCGTATCCAAAAGCACTGTCGCTATAAAACACTCTATACACCTGTCTGACCTTTAGGACATTTTCTTGTGAGACAACGTCAGGCAGAATTGCACCTCCTTGTAATTTCTGCTCTTTTATTCCTACGCAGAATGAACATTGCAGAGAAATGACATCGTGACTTTGTATAAATACATCCTGGAACAAACCGCAAACTGCATCCGAGTCGGAAGCTTTGTGGTTCAGTATCTTACAAACAATGTTGTTGTTTGAATGACAAGTTGTATTTTGATGCTCCTTCAGACTGTGTGATGTCACACTGTGTGGGATGTGTATCTGTGTCAGACTGCACGCTCCCAAGTTTGACACACGTCAGGCTGTGAGATGAATGCCTGCCTACAACAAACAGGAAATATAATGTGGTGAGGCAGCTACAAAACATTACAAAACAGCTCTTTGTGGGGGGAAAAAAAGAACATTTTCATCTGCCTTAAAGTAGAAGTTTCCAAAAGTTACCAAAAATCATCCCAACAAATATTCGCCCACTTAAGTCACCGGGACTCATTTTGCACAAACTTTGGATTTATCCCAAATTATAGCACATTATATGAAGTATTTTTGATTTAGCAGGTATTTCACAGCAATACATTTCTGAGCATTTTCTTTAATAATAATAATCTTTATAAGTAGAGCATCTTTTGGATTTTTATTCAAAATTGCTTCATGGGATTTCTTGTTGCTTCAGTTCTGTTTGGTGTGATGTGATTTTACTTTCCAAAAATGTGAAGGGTTAAAAGATCTTTGGCGGAAGGTCTGGCATTTGGTGCGTTGGTGCGTGGCCATTTTGTTATTTGTATGGCACACACTGAGGTGCAGGGTGTAAAGGGGTGGGACTTAGGTTCCCAATTAATCACGAGCGTGTTTTGGACGAACGTTAATCGAACCAATCGGCGCGTCTCCTGCTCTGCTTAAATGGCGGAAACTAGACTTGGCGTAACAGGGCGACAGATAGAAAACAGATTTACTCATTCACAAGACAAGCAAGCAAATCATCTACGGGAGCAGCTCTTAACCCAGGGCTCCATCTTAAGGATGACCGGGGGGAAAAAAAAAAACATTGGGGAGGACAAAAATTCATTTTTGGATGAATTGTGGGAGAAGACTTGAATAGAAAAAAGCCAAAAAAACGCTGCTGATATTACATTGCCGGGATGAAAATGAAACTGACTGCAGGTTCTGTGGAGCTCACAGTTATTATTAAACCGCCTTGTCAACATAAACACACACACACACCCACACACACACAGCACGTAGCTCAGTCAAGCGTAGCATGGCAATAACGCTGTGTGATGGGATACTTAAGTTTCTTAATACACACAACCACATAGCAAACAAAACACAAAACAGAAGCAGAACCTGAAGCTCTGACCTTGAGACAGCCACAGCTGGATTGGGGAACGCAATGAAGTAACTTGCTAGTAGCTTGCTAGTATTAATGCTAACATTACCAGTTAGCTAACTGATGGTAACAGCAGCGTTATAGTTATGAGTGAACTTTACTAAAACTCTGCAACAGCTGAAATCATGCTACTAAAGTTAACCACCTGCTCATTTACTTATTCGTCTTCGTCCCATATCTTGTACTAGCCAGTACTCCGCGTCTTCAAGACACAAATAGCACGTCTAGATGTGTAAAAGTAATCTTACCAAATTAAACAATCTTTCACGCTAAAACGTTCGGTGCTTTATTTGGAGGAGAGGCTCGTAAAAATGACGCAGTCATTAAAGGTAAGAGCAAACATGAGATACTTATCTTTCTTCTTATCATTCATCAAAACACAGACCTTGGACTAAATGTCATGGAACTCTAATTGGTAGCTAAACTGTTCTGAGGATTAAGTGAGATTAGACAAACATAAATAACCTCGTTTGTGTTTGAGAATAATAAAGCTGACAGCCTGATTCTTTTCATTACATCAGTTTGTCGTTACTTTGACGTGTTTCGTTTTCATGTGTTGTATGACGACCTGAGCCAATAATTAAAAACTACATCTGATGACCTACATCCTCTCCTGCGTTCTCCCATCAACCTCCTCATCAACACCTGGAGTTGGAGCAGCACACCAACAACAGATAATCCCAATCAGCCCCAGAATGCCTTTCTCCCGCTAAGGAGCCAATGATGACAGATCAACCGAGAGAAGAAAACTCAGATTAAACAGAATGAAGAAATCAATGTGTCAGTCAGCACGTGCAAGTTAGACGAACACACACGAATCGAAACTATTTAAAAAGGCCGTTCACACGATGTGTCTTGCGGCTGTCGCATACATCACGTGCGAAGTATTTGCACAGCATCTCCATCCTGATCTTTGAAAACACACAACACACAACATTGCACCAACTCTCTTTGAATCAATCCTGAAATAATATGTGGTCTAACTGGATTTTCTTTTGTAATCTGGAACCGTTCGTTCTTCCATCTAATAGGAGAAAGGTTGTGTTCAAATACTACATGATACCACAATGTAGTATTTGATGAGAAATTATCATGAATTATGATGGAATTGTAAAAGTGGGCATTTTCAAATAACCCAGAGTGCCTCTGTAGTGGGATGATTGAGGATGAAAACTAAACAGGGGGATTTTCGGATAATTCCATGTTGCCAGTTGCTTTTGGAAGTCATTTGAAGACTGCACTGATTACTTTTATGACTTAGCAAATTCAGTTTTTGAGGCCGTTTTTCTATGTGGTGCAGGGACTTAAAACTTATCCAAGCCACAGTCATTTCCACTCTGAAGTGCCCAGCGTGTTTCCAGGAGCCAACTTTGTGTATGAGTACATCCAAACGTCAACATTATTGGAATTAAGGGGGGATTAAAGGACTTCTTGATTTTTGCTTTTTCCTTTCCTCTAAGCAGGCACGACCAAGATGTTCTACTTCGGTCTGTGCGAGTCTTTGTGTCCTTCTGATGAGAGGACTGAAAGGGAATTATAATTCTCCCCCGTCTCTTGTTTTTGTCTGTCAGACTGCCAGACATGTTGTAGTGTTTGATAGCTGCGCGGTTGAGGTGGACGGACTCGAACGCGGTCGGCAACACGCTCACCAAACAAGACGGAGCCGCACTTTAAACTAATGAAAGATCCAGCAAAACAGAGCGTCTGTCAGAACTCAGTGCATTTTGTCATCAATAAATAATTCTTCTTCTACTTCATTAAAAAAGAGGCATTGAAACGACATGCCAAGATCTGACAGCTTCATTATTTGCCACACCAGTGACCTTTTCTGAATCCTTTTTAATAAGTCTTATATAAAGCTTGAATTCGTTGAGTTCGGATCCCCAAAGTCGTCAGTTTGGCGAGCACATAAAACGAACAACAGGGTCCATTGTAAAACACGTTGTCTATAGCAAATGGAAATGCTAATAGAATTCCCTCAAACTCAGAGCTGTTTCCGATGCAGCAGCGCTCACATTTGCAACAATCACAAAAAAAAAAAACAACAACAATCAACAAAACAATGAAATCTGCGGCCGATACAACCGGACGGCTGCAGAGAACGAAGTCCAACACGGAGCCAAAGAAGAAAAGCCGAGCTGTTTAATCAGCAAAACCAAGCCGGGAACAAAAGATAAAGATTTAGATGAGAATCCTAATGATACTCAACCGACAAATTCCTGCGGGGGAACATTAAGACGTAGAGATGGAATCACAAAAGGATGACGAATTTAGCAGCGGCGAGGAATCGGTGATACTTTTGTTGAGTCGGGAAAGAACATTGGCGGAGATAAAACCGACAAAGAGGGCAGAACGCGCTCGATAAAGGGAAAGAGGTTTGCAGATTTACGGGCTGTGTGTTGTGTGCAGACTGAGGTGCGTCCTCACTTCAGCCTCATCAGCTTAATTAGCAGAAATGTTCCACTTCAGATTGCTTGCTGTCAGATAAAAAGTCGATAATTAATATCAACACCGCAACAGATCATTACAGTAAAGGTTGACATTCCAGTCATCAGCTCTAAACGCCGTCTCCTTCACAGGTCGCCTCAGCTCCCGTGATAATTACACTATCACAGCTAATTGAAATAAACAGCCCATTATGTTGAAAGTAATGAGTCGGCTAATCCTCTACTGTAAATCTGCGAGATGAATCCTCCAAGATCTCGTTCTCCGTTCGGCGCTGTAGCTGCTCAGTAGATTTGAGGTGAGCGTCTTCAAACTACACGCGAGTAAACGATCCTAAAAATAACTGTGTTTTGTGATGTTAAGTCAGACTCAATCAATACTGCAGATGATACCGTGTGGGTGTTTTGGGCTTCCTGCTCTTTCTTATCCGCTGAGTGGGAAATCGGTCGTCAGTAATTGGGGTCAGTTCCTTTAGAGGCAATGGTGGAATATTTCAAAATGAGCTATGAGGGTTTTCAGTGAAAATGTTAAACACTCAGCTGCACGGGGACCCATTTGGAGAAGTGTGAAAATGTGTGACGGCCCTGGCTCTGTTCTGTCAGCCGTCTCTGGCTGGAGAAGGTCTGGCTGCAGACCTCCTCCACGGGGCTCAATCTGGGACTCATCTCATCTGTCAGGATGAAAATGCCAAACAGGATATTCGGAATTCACTTGCATGGAATTGTTGACAAAATTACAAATGTCTAAATTCCACTCCTACTTTGTTATTGATGTTTTAACAGATAAACAAGTCAGTACATTTATGATTGTGATATTAATGTTTTCATGGAACGAATGTCAGAATATTCAAATAAATGAAGGTTTACGATAACAGATGCAGATGGTAGACATCCTGGGCATTTTATTCCAAACAGATTTCTTGTCATACTGCCTGCTGTAGTTTAAGTCAAGTAGCTAAGTTACCATGGAGTAATAGGGCCACTGTTGAAAAAAATAAAAACAAACTTTTAGAAGAAAGTCTGAAATTTAGGAGGAGGAGAATAAGTAATAAGTAAGTTATATTGTTGCTAGCTACTGGATAACTTTAATTTCCTTCAGGATGAATAAAGTATCTATCTAACTATCTGTCTGTCTGGCCATCCATCCATCCATCTATCCATCTATCTATCTATCTATCTATCTATCTATCTATCTATCTATCTATCTATCATCATCATCCATCCATCCATCTATCTATCATCTATCTATCTATCTATCTATCTATCTATCTATCTATCTATCTATCTATCCATCCATCCATCTATCATCTATCTATCTATCTATCTATCTATCTATCTATCTATCTATCTATCTATCTATCTATCTATCTATCTATCTATCTATCTATCATCCATCCATCCATCCATCCATCCATCTATCCATCTATCTATCTATCTATCTATCTATCTATCTATCTATCTATCTATCTATCTATCTATCTATCTATCTATCATCCATCTATCATCTATCTATCTATCTATCTATCTATCTATCTATCTATCTATCTATCTATCTATCCATCTATCCATCTATCTATCATCCATCTATCATCTATCCATCTATCTATCTATCTATCTATCTATCTATCTATCTATCTATCTATCTATCTATCATCCATCCATCCATCTATCTATCTATCTATCTATCTATCTATCTATCTATCTATCT
>OMNV01026720.1:37774-48528 GCA_900303265.1 Brotula barbata | reverse complement strand
AAAGTCGTTTTTTTGTTTTTTTTTGCCTGCAGTACATCTGCTGATGAGGCGCTGCTACAAATACAACTCATTATTTCACACCTGTTTACCTCCATTGTAACACAGGAGAATGTGTGCTGGTCTTGCCACAGTTTGGTCTCGGTGTCCGGTGACATGAACGTCATCACATGGCGTGAATGTGCACAGAGCACCGTGGCCGGTAACCGGGATACACCGGCAGAAATCTGTGGCAGTGCATGAACCTGGTTACTGAAACCAACTGAAGAAATGGGAATAAACAACTTTTTATCCTCTTTTTTTGCCCTTCCATCCTCCAAAATCCAGCTTTTCACAGATGCTCTCCAGCGTGGCTAAATTTGGCAACTTGTAGAACGTGTGATCCGGTCATGTGATCCAGGATTTAACCAAAACAAACATCATGGCAGGGTGAGGTGGTTCAAATGGTTCCCTCTTCATTGTTTACTTTCTCTGCGATATTGGAGTTGAAAATAGTTTTGTGTAATATACCAGCAGTGGAATACAACGACGATGCCAACAACAACCGAACGGTGGTTTTCCTTTTTTTCGACCTGGACAAACTCGTGAGTAGAGGGGACAGGAGGACACATTTTCCAAAGACTGCCGTGAGAATCTGTTCCCCTCCTGCCTCGGATTTACCGTACAAGAGTTTATGCCATTTTGGTGTGGACGGTCAACTTTTCTCAAATTTAAAAGAAGAACTCACAGTGTGGACGGCAAAGATTTTGACACTAAAATGGCGTTTTTAAATGGATCCAGCTTGGTGTGGACGTAGAACAGGTTTGACGTCTACATGACGTCTCTGAAACCAAATTACTGCCAATAGACGGGAATAAACAGGAGCTCTCTCTCTCTCTCTCCCTCTCTCTCTCTGTCTCTCCCAGCATCATTTGTCCTCCATCTCTCTTGTCCTGAAGCTCATCCAGGCAGAGGGGATGTGCTCAGCATCGATTGGCTGATTAATACAGGAGACAAACACAATTAAAAATTGATTTGTGTCTCATTATTGAACGGTGTGAATAATTAACCAAGGTCTCACGGCCAAGTGTGGAAGTGTGCATGTGCGAGAGAAAATTATATTTTACTGCACTTGTGAATATTGTAGCATCCTTGTGTGTGTGTATCTGTTTGTGTGTGTGTGTGTGTGTGTGTGTGTGTGTGTGTGTGTGCTGCTTCCCTGTAAACACTTTGACCATTCGTTGTATTAACAATTATAGATAATTTTGAACTTTTGCCTCTGGGCCTGTGAGCTTATTTTTCACCGTTAATGAGCGTTTGATTTTCCGGTGACATTTTATGAGGTGCTCAGAATCGGTGATTGCTCGGTACCCGGGGTGATAACGTATGGTTCGGGGCCCCGGGTCGTCCTGGCGGTGTAGTTATGCCTCTTTGATGCTTGAGTTATATACGGATATGGATCGAGCCGTGTCTGATTCTCAGACCTCAGAGGGATGATGGAATTCAGCTCTGTGTTTTTCAGTTTGTGAAGAGCATGAGTGGGTTTCCTCCCCCCTCGGAAGACATGCAGCTTAGGTGAATTGGAATTCCTCAATTGCCCCTAGGTGTGAATGGGAGAGTGATTGAATTGTCTGTCTCTTAACCCTGTAATAGACTGGAGAGCTGTCCAGGGTACACAGACTCTCACCAAATGACCGCTACAGCCCACAGGAGAGGAGATGGATGGATGGATGGATGGATGAATGGATGGATGGATGGATGGATGGATGAATAGATGGATGGATGGATGAATGAATGAATGGATGGATGAATGGATGGATGGATGGATGGATGGATGGATGAATGAATGAATGAATGAATGAATAGATGGATGGATGGATGTCCTGCGTACACAGACTCTCACCAAATGACCGCTTCAGCCAACAGGAGAAGAGATGGATGGATGGATGGATGGATGAATGAATGAATGAATGAATAGATGGATGGATGGATGTCCTGCGTACACAGACTCTCACCAAAGGACCGCTTCAGCCAACAGGAGAAGAGATGGATGGATGGATGGATGGATGGATTAATGAATGAATGAATAGATGGATGGATGGATGATGGATGAATAGATGGATAGATGAATAGATGAATGAATGAATAGATGGATGATGGATGGATGACTGGACAGATGGATGAATGAATTAATTGATGGCTGAATGAATGAATAGATGGATGATGGATCGCTGAATGATTGAAAAGATGGATGGCTGTTTCAAACTACAGATCTTTATTTTAAATAGAGCAACCAAAATAACGTCCATGCAGCTGGAATACATGGATTTCATGGAAATAACACCTCAAATAACAATAATAACAATAATAGTAATAATGTTTTATTTGTATCGTGCCCTTCTCATATTCAAAGTTGCTTTTCAGATTAGCAGAAATAAAAAAGATATACAGCAATACAGACACAAAAACACGATCATCAAAGCAAAACATTACATAAATGACATTTTAAACTGATTAACTGTGTTATTAATGAGTAGTTTTAATGTGTCAAGAGTCACTTAAATGACCCAGGACCTAATTATACATTAAATGATATTTGATTCCTTTTTACTTAAGTAAATAAAGGTATTCAGTTAGGCTGTGAATCTGTATTTGTGTTTGCAGCCCAAAAAGATGTCCTCATCTTTTAAAATTTGGCTTCGTCTCCTCTCCCAAGTGTTAAAAAAATCCCTCAGCACATCTTAAGTATTTGGTAATCATTCAGCCAGAAGTCATCTGAAGATGTTTATGATGATCCGTGGTCCTGAGATCATTACATGGCCTCCTGTCACAGCGTGATGAAGACAGGACTTCCTGTTACATAAATATTTGTTTTTCCTGCACGATGACGTCTGAATGGAGCCATAAAGAAAAAAGTTTTCATTTTCTGTCAGTTTTTCACAGTGGTGAAGCCCTGGACCGCCTGCTGACCAGAGCTGTCGCCTTTGTCAGTTTGCATGTGATCATTTTTGCATGTGTGTGTGTGTGTTTTGGAGATCATTACCATTGCAGCAGGATTGGGCAAAAATACATGAAAATGTCTTCTGATACAAAATATTGTTGTAAATGTATCAAAATAAAATACAGTGTCCAAAAATGGATCTAAATCAAATAAAGTTTTGTGTTTAAAAAAGAATACAAAAATTCATGAATGCAGTTTTTGTTGAATTTAAGCTGATGTTTGGTGTTCGTACTTAATGCAAATTAAGACGTTTGAATTGAAATGAAATGTCCTCTTTCTATCAGGAGGCCTTGACATCGTTTTTATATGTGACTAAGATCTAATATATAATTAATGTACAGATGGATGGCTGAATGAAAAGATGGAGGGATGGATGAATGAATGAAAAGATGGATGGATGGATGGATGAATGAATGGATGAGGGATGGATGATGGATGATGATGGATGAATGAATAGATGGAGGGATGGATGGATGAATGAGTAGATGGAGAGATGGATGGATGAGGGATGGATGATGGATGGATGAATGAATAGATGGAGGGATGGATGGATGGATGGAGGGATGGATGAATGAATAGATGCATGATGGATGATGGATGGATGGATGATGGATAAGGGATGAATGAATGAATAGATGGAGGGATGGATGGATGGAGGGATGGATGAATGAATAGATGGATGATGAATGAATAGATGGAGGGATGGATTGATGGAGGGATGGATGAATGAATAGATGGATGATGGATAATAGATGGAGGGATGAATAGATGGATGATGGATGAATAGATGGAGGGGTAGGCCATATGGATGGATGAATGAATAGATGGATGATGGATGAATAGATGGAGGGGTGGCTGTATGGATGGATGAATGAATAGATGGATGATGGATGAATAGATGGAGGGATGGATGGATTTAGGGATGGATGAATGAATAGATGGATGATGATGAATAGATGGAGGGATGGACGATGGATGAATAGATGGACGGATGGATGGATGGATGATGGATGAATAGATGGAGGGATGGAGGCATGGATGGATGATGGATGAATAATAGATGGATCAATGGATGGATGGAAGGATGGATGACAGATGAATGAATGAATTTAACTATGAAAGATTTGACAATAAATCAAACCTAAGATTAGATTCCGTCCAGGTCTGACACTTTTTCTTTTTCTTTTTTACATCTGCGGCTCGGCCTTAAACAAACCAGGACTTTATCCATCCATCTCACCTCATCAGCGCTCCTGACATTTTCCTCCATCTAAGCAGAGCCTCCTCACAATTACCCATCATTGTGTTGTCATTGCTTCCAGTGCCCCGTTAAGTACGACTGCAGGAGAAGCTTTGACAGTTTGTCAGGCCGGAGCAGATAAGATGGCCATTTAGCAGCCGTTTGCTCTCCTCTCGTTTATTTATTCTGTTCGGTCTCCTCTCAGGAAAGACTTTGAAGTCACGGCGTCAGGAGAACACGGTCTAAATGTGAGCTCTTGTACTAGGTGGTGTAGAGATGGAGATTTAGGGAGCTTTAGGAGGGACTTACAGCCTTACAATCCCCATCTTGACGCTAATAAGCACATGTAATCAGTGTTTAGTCGGTAGTTTAGCCTCTGACCCTGAATTAACAGATCTCCACCTAATTAGAGGAGCGCGTTTGTTTGTGCAAGCGGAGCCCAAACGTTGCATCGCTTCGGTCACAGCCAGAGGCCACGAAGCAGTGACCCTCAGACGGTACGCGGAGGGGCCGGGATCATCCCCCAACCGCAGGACCAGGGTTCCGGTTGGCATCCAGTCTGACGACGTACCCTTGAGCAAATCGCTGATGTTTTACTGAGTCATTATGGTGGCGAGAGTTCCCCTCTGCTCGCAGGCACCGAAGGCGCGGCGAGGAGTGAAACTGCAGTCGCTGATGTAAATTGTGGGATTGAGTCGTCTTCTCCTTTAAACAGCGCAGACACACTTTGTGTTCTTAAATGAGACCTGGCCTTTTCCTTTCTATCAGCTCCCCGTTGTTGCCCTTTCTCTCTTCCTTCCTCCTCTCGTGTATCTATTGTTTCATTAGAGCCGATCTATTGTTGCATTTGCTCTTTTGGGTCCTGCTCCTTTTTCTTCCTCCTATCAGTTGTTTGCCAGGTGGTGCGACTGTGAAAGCTGTCTGATTTATAGCTGAGAAAGGAGCCATGCTGGACATGAGCTGTCCACTGGGTATCCTGTCTGTGTGTGTGTGTGTGTGTGTGTGAGAGAGAGAGCTGTTAGTGTGTTCACATTGTGCAAGGAAAGAACAAGCTTGGCGCTGCTGCTACTGATCCCTCACCAAACGTATTGTGTGTGCGTGTGTGTGTGTTATTTTCATCTGCATGCCTGTTAAAACCTGCGTTAATGTGTGTTAATGTATTTTGTATCAGCACCAAGCTCTTGCTCGTTGACTTTTTCTGCTAACATTTTCATTTTAAGTGTGTGTGTGTGTGTGTGTGTGCATGTGCCTAATAACTCTCCAGAACCATCAAAGTCATTCTTCTGAATCATTCTGTTTTCACACTTGAACCCTGGAGAGATTGAGTGAGAATGGAACCCATGAAGTGTTGATGGATTGATGGTGATGTATGTCTCAGTCAATCAGGTTGATATTCCTCCTGCCGTCTTTGCTCCACGTGAATCATCTATAGGCTCCCTCAATACGTGTGTGTGAGCAACACCTCTTTTTCCACTTTGTTGTATCTATCTGTGTACACACTGGAAGAGGGTGGATTTGTGTGCTTTTAAAACTGAAGGTGTTAAAGAGTTGGTGCCTTCACTTTTGTCACTCTTCTTATCTTCTCTTTATCTTTCCTTACATTTTATTGTACTTTGCACTTTAATCTCTACGACACAAGGATGGACAATATTTCTGCTAATTGTAAATCAAATATGTATTTCAAATACAAAATATTGGTTTGTATTTTGTATTTCAGCATCTTCAAAAATAAATCTTGATGTCATTTTTATCTAAATGCTTTCAGGTCCTGTATTTCTGTATTTTTTTAAATACTTTTTCTGAGTCGTGCTAACAGCCTGTCACAATCTTCCCTGGATTTGATTAGGAGATAATGTGCTCATTAGATATTATTAATATCGCTATTATGAGAAAGTTGTGTGATTGTACAAATCTTTTTGTCCAGTTTCCTTTTTTTGTAATTATGGTGGTTTAAAAAAGATTTCCGAGCTAAACGTTTCCATCGCTGCCTGTAGCGTTGCTAAGTGGAAACTAATGAAGTCAAACGCCTCGTCAGCGTCAGAGAGGACGACTGGAATAAAGTTAGAATGATTTGGTTAACGCAACAGTTTGCAATCAACAGATTTCTAATAGATGTTGGACATTTGAGTGGTATTTAAAAGGTTTAATTTGATATTAGAGGTCCAGGCTAGGTAGCCGTCAGCTAATGGTGCGTTCAAGGCAGCATGGAATTTAAATCATTGAGTAAATGTGAAGCAGTGATGGAGACACATGAAACATCTGGATAAAAACAACTAAAACTGCACATTTCAAGATTTCTTCTTATGGTTGCACCAGATATAATTTTGTATTTTCTATATCTTATGTCTATATATTTTTCTATGATATATTCTGTATATTATTTTAATACATTTACAACAGGGGCATTTGTGCAGTGTGATGCATTTTGTTTTTGCCTACCTGCCCATCCTCAGCATCTGTCTACCTGCTCACGAGCTCATCCCCCTCGCTCTGCCGGCCTCTGTTTCCAACATTTTCTCACAGTCCTATAAAAGCAGCAAAAAGGTGCTAGGTTGCTAAGGTAACCAGTCTTCCCATCATTCCAGAATCTCTCTTAACAGTGTTCAACAAGGCATTTTTCAAAATGGGAAACAGGAGTTGTACAAAAAAAGATTGTGCAGCGATATTAAATGCCGCTATGTATAGGAAATATAATTACACACACCCACACGGTTAATCTTGGCACGTTTTAAAGAACACCTTCTCACATGAAATCAAATCTATTGTATGAGATAAAAAAAAAGAAAAAAAAGACTGCATATATGCACTCTTTGCCTTGCCTCCTTTCCTTGCCTCTTTGTACTGCCTCAAAGCACCTGGGTCCCCTGGACCAGAACCTGAGCTCTGTGGTGCTTACTGTCATTGTTCTACTGAATAAATCCTTGTGTTGTTTGTGTTGTTGTTATTCTCATCCGTACGTCGCTTTGGATAACAGCGTCTGCTAAATGCAAATTGTAAATTGTAATTGGCTTCGCTTCAACTTGCTTGAGAGCGTGTACATAGTAATTATGTTAAATGTGCATATGTGATCATGTGATAAATAATAGTCCTCATGTTGTACAAAATCTGGGTTTATGCTGTAATTCAGGTTTCATTTCACACCCGATGTGATGGAAAAGCACATAGTACCATACGGGACCGTGATGCGTACCAGGATATGTTTACTGGCTGCTCCACCAGCCTGGTATATCTTTATTTAATTCAGGGCTGTCCAATGAACCTAATTAATTGTGATTAATTGTGATTAAATTGATACCCACAAATAATTTTCCACTTAGATATCAAGTGGCACAGGAAGATCAGGGTGTCAGGGCGGTGCACTCTCGCTCTGTCCCCATGGAGAGATAGGGCGATCGTGTTACTGGGCATGCCCATGGGCTCCGTTTGTTCCTGTCAGGAGACGATCACCACAGATGCCTCTGTCTCAGGGTGGGGCTCAGCGTGGCAGAACAGAACAGCCCCGGGGCAGCGGTCTGCTCAGGTCAGCACGGACCGTGTCCACGTGCCAGAGCTACAGGCTGCGCACTGAACACTTTCTCCCGTACTGTATGTAGGGGGAGGTATGTTCTTACTCAGTCTGACAGCATCTCGACCGTCTCCCAAATAAATCACCAAGGGGGCACCAGGTCTGCACGGTTGCTGCAGTTGACCCGGGACCTTCTAACTTGGGCGGTCCTGAGGGCGACGTATTCTACCAGGGAGGAGGAACAAGGTCATAGACTTCCTTTCCTACTGGTGGCTTCATCTAAAGGTGGCTCAGCATCTGAGGCCTCTTTGGCAGGACGAAGGTGGATCTTTTTACCTCAGGTTCGTCTTGACAGAGGAGACCAGACTCCATGGACTTTGTGAACAAGGTCCGAGGACTGAAATTGGACCCAGATGAAACCATGGTGTCCTACGATGTGACCTCATTGTTTGCATACTCAGCATTGAGCCAATTGAAACGGTAATCAAACTACTTCTACGGGACCAAGGACAAGACAAGGGAAACAACGTACACATCTTGGATAGGGAGGACAGATGGTTTGAAAGAGGATAGTAGGAGTCTATCTACGTAAAAGTGGAAAAAAACTCATCTCTCAACAGAGGAGGAGGGTTATGACATCATCTATCAACCACCTACAATGCGGTCCTTTCATCCATTCCTAGAAAACTGAACTCCTGAACACCTGTGACCCCATGTGACAGCTTTAACGACGACCATCTACATTAGGCCGCAGGTCACTCCAACATCTCGCAACAACAGTTACCACGAATGCCAACGAGCCACAGGGGTTAAATAGCTGGGACTCTCCACCAGTCAGTTAGAGCTGAAGAAGCCCCTTGGATGAGAGGCGAAACATCTTCTAGTATCTTCTATCCGTCCCAGCTGCCCTCAATTCAATCCTTCCTGAAGACCTCCATGGCCTGTTGATGAGTCGAGCACATCTGAGGTGGAAGTCATCCAGGATTCATACAACCATAGTCACATACGTAACTTTCTTCTGTTTCTTCAAAATTCAGTTTTACTCTAATTCTATCATGAAAAGTGTGTCCAAGCAAATGAATGAATAAATAAAAATGTATTAATTTTGATGAAAAAGTCCTTCACGACGGAGCAGCACAGTATGAAACATATCGTTGGTCTGAGCAACGAACAAAACTAATAAGGGTCGGCAGGATCAGAGCCGTGCTCCCATTCAAAGTTTTCCATCTCTCATTGCGATTTATATTATCTACATAATTGGAGGAGGACGTTTCCATTCTCCACGATTCGTCCACATTGTCATATCACGGTGTCCCATGTTTGGTCATTTCAGGTGTCTGACGTTTCATCAGCGCACAAGACAGAGTGAGTTTGAAGGAAGTTTCCTCTCTCCGTGCTCCTCCCTGTGTGAGTTTGAGACAAAACCATGTGACAACCAGCTTTTACTCTAACTTTTCTTGCTTTTAATGAAAATATGATCGAATTCAAGTTCAGTAGATTCTGCGATTCGGGCAACTTTTTCCACAAAATGATATAAACTTAGGGTGGGTTGTATTCGTATCTACATAGATAGAATAAATCAAATCTCTGTGATTGCTGAAATCACGACTGGTTGCCTAATTGAAATCTGAGGACCAATTATAATACAAACGGTGATTCATGAAAATTTCAATCTGATTATTGAAATAATCGACTTATTGCCTTGTTTACGTAAGCATTGAAGAAGAAAACATCAAGTCATATATTTCATAGGTTATGGTACACACACAGAGTAGCACACACACACGTACACTGAGGGAAGGCCTGACAATGGTTTAGAGTTAATCAAGCTGTTAATTGCTCCTCCGTGACAGGTTGATGTTTCTTTTCTTTTCTTTTTTCCTTTTTTTTTAAATCTCCATCTGGCCTCCTTTCATTCCTTCCTCTTCAAAGATCCTCGCTGCAGTAAACTCGGACCCAATCACTCATTCACAAACACAATTAACTGCACCTGGCCGGGGCTGGGTGGGAATTTCACTCAATGGCTGTGACCAAAGCCACGGTGAAAGTGTGTATGTATGTGTGTGTGTGTGTGTGTGTTTCTTTGGCTTTTTGTTTCATTTGACTTCAATTCAAGACAACAAACGATGGACTGTGCCTTTACTGATAAAGTAAAATGTGCCAAAATATGTGCCAAAATATGCATTTCCTGTCTGCTAGGTGATATTATGTTGAGTTTCATATTCTGCCAAACGCTTTTTCTGTTTTCTTCTCCACTCTCTGCTGTGGGCAGCTTATCGCTACTGCACTCGGCCCATGTCGGTGCCTGCAAACAAACCTGAAAATTAAATCCAGGACATCCTAATAGAGACGTTTCCAAAACAAATGAATTCATCGGTACATTTGAAAGACTGATAGGTTGACAGAGTGACAGCAAAGAAACATACCAGGGATAAATGAAGTTTCTGCTTTCTCCCACTGTTATTTAATGAATTCCAATAAAACTTTGTTAAAGTGAATTTAAAGGTGATGTTGGATGAGTATAAATACATTTGTGGAAGTGTTGAATGTGTAGTTGTTTCTCAAGAACAATATACACGTCTACTGTTGTGTTGATGCTTTTAGTTAAAAATGGTCACGTAAGGACTCAGTTGTCGATAACGTGGGATTTTTTGATGACAGACTGATAAAATATCTTCTGGATTCAGTCAGATCGCCATGTTGCTTCTTGGAAATTGATACATTTGCACAATAATTCTGTGTCAAAGTTCTCTGACAGTTCTCCGGCAGCGATGCATGCTGCGCGTTTATCTCTCAACTGACATGGAACCTAAAAGGGAAACGATACATTGTGCTAAGACAAAAATAACAAAACGCTTCCGCTTACGGCTTCTCAGCGTCTCCTTCAGGGAGCATCCAGCATGCAGCCCTGCAGTCTTCGAGACAGAAACCTGAATAGATTCCTCCCTGATTGGTTCATCGTCTGTAGATGTGTCAATTAGACCCAGCTGTGTCCAACTGACATCTGAGCTGCAGCCCCATGTGCCTCACAC
>OMNV01026720.1:0-37754 GCA_900303265.1 Brotula barbata | reverse complement strand
TGGGCTCTGTGTTTTTGTGCTCGTGTATCGGTCCATACTGTATGCGTGCATCCCTTGCCCTTCATCGGTCGCGCAGATCTGATCTATTTTCGAGCCTCACATTTCTCATCAATATTTTACTCTATCCCCTCTTCTCCTCCTCCTCCTCCTCTCTCATTCTTTCCTCTCGGGCTCTATTTTTCACTCTCCCCTCTTTCCTTCTTGGACACCAGAATGAGGTTTTATCTGTGTACCGGTGGCATGCTGCTTGCCTGGAATCCTGTTTGGGAAAACACAAGTTGCAGCTGGTGATGTATTGAAATTGTCACCTCCAGATGGTTGCAAATATCCTTGTGCTGTTTGTTTTTCACCTTCATTTACTTGCAGTAGATGGAGTCCAACACATGCTCACACAGATTCACCGAGTGGACGTCTGGGGCAACACACTCCTCTGCTGGAGGTCAACGACGGAGTAGTCAACATCCACTATTCCACTGGGGCTCGGTTACGTTCAACACATGCACATTCTTAAAAAGTCAACCAAGGTCAAATGTGTGTTTGCAGTGTTTTTCGTTGAGTTTGCCTCATTCTCCAACATTAAAGTTTGAAACGAGAGAAAACCTCGGCAGGTTTACGGCAACACCGTATTGTAGGCGGTCCTTAATCACGTCAGCATTAACTGAAGTGATGATAACAGCTGAGTGAAGTCACTGGAGAATAAAGAGGCTGTTGTCCTCATATTTCCTCCATCAGGTAAAAAAAGAATTGATGTGCAATAAATTTGTGATTGGCTGCTTCTATTAAAAGCAGGATTGGGAACTGTAAAATAGCCAGAAACAAATGAATGAGTGGGAGAGCGAAGAACAACTAATGGCCTTAATTCAGAGCGTTTGCTAATTATTTCTTCATTCACTCGCCTCAAAATCCAGCGTAAACACGTTTTGTAATATCTGATAGATTTTTAGAGGCTCACTTCATATTGAGTGTTTCCATTACATATTTTTAATCCATAACTTCATCTATAGGTAGTTACTGAAGCCGGTCGCACCCTGAATCTGTGCGCTGGAGCATCTAAGCAGGTTAAGGTCAAGTCCCACCCACCCCCGTCCATCCTGGTGCCCTGTTGGCTCGGTGATATAAAACCTGAAACTTCAACACCTTGATGTCCCGTTCAAGCCTCCTTCCATGCTTCCTGTATTGCTCTCGCACGAAAATGCCATCAAAACAATCATAAAAAGATCTCATCCCACCTGCTGAGTCAATTCCAGCTGCCCCATCTACACTAACGACAGCAAACACAAAGATGGAGGCACACGGTGGGTTAACAGAGCACAGACCTAATGCAGCGCAACTTAATAGCAGTGAACCTCTCAGATCGATGAACCGGGGCTGACAACTGGAAATGCAGCCGCAGCTCCAAACGTTTAACCTTTGAACGGTCGCGTCCACAGGTTGCACTCTTTGAGGTTATTCCCTGGGTGTTGGTGTCCATTTTATTGCTGCCTGCGGGACCTTGACCGACCTATGAATGAGACACAAGGCATGATGGGAGTACCTGAAAATGTTTGTTGATGTATGGAATTGATGAACGGAGCAGGCCAGGGCTCAAATTTTGCAAATCGAGTTTAAAGTCAAGAGCGGTAAGACGTCCTAAATTTTGCAGATTGAGTGTGAAATCATATACGAAATTTTTTGTCTCCATCTGATTGTTAAATTTGTCTTTCTGCAAAATGATTTTGTTTGAGATAACAGTAAAGCTTGGAGATCAGTGGCGGTGTTTACAGTGGAGTGTGTGTACGATGGGTGCTACTATGGTGGTAAGAAGGCTTTAAAAGCCTTCGAAAGTGCAGATCTATGTGCAGAGACGCCGTCTAAAGATGAAAAAAAAATCATTGAAATATGGTCCTGGATTCAATAATCTATTATTTTCACTTTACTTGATTGAATCCATTTCATCAAATCACCAAACTCTACACGGCCATTCGCTGCAGGGACATGTTTAGAGTGACACCATGCTATTTTATGGTTTGCATCAAACAAGTAACACATAAACCATCGCATACACACGGCTTCGAGTAAACACCTGTAAATAAATGCTCTCCCACCCGCGACATCCAGAGCAGAGCCGAAGCCGTGTGTCTCTGTCTGTGTGAGAGTGTGTGTGTGTGGATGAGTTTTAGTGTGTGCTGGAATAAGGTGTGATTATAGAGGACATTAGCTCCTCTGCCTGCCTTTATTAGGACACACATGAAGGGCTTTATTTCATCAGAGCTGACACCCACCCTAGGAGTCATTTCTTTTTGCAATTTTCTGCTCGGTTTCATGTTCCATTACTGCTAGATTACGCTTTTTTCGGTATTTCACGTACGCTCATTTATGGATGAGCTCGCGCACAAACACATTTGCAACAGTTATACACACACGCACACACTTATGCCCAGCTGCACACGCGTATTGTGTGCGCTGGTGATCACGTACACATGTTATCTGACGTGTGCTTGTTGAATGGTGAATGGGAGAGCTAGCCCGGAGCAGGCTGCAGTAGTTAAGCCCTGAATCGCTTCTTTTTTTTTAAAACAGCAAAAGTAAAATCGATTCCAAAACTGATTATCTATATGGCAATAAAGGGACATCTTTAACACCTGTTTCCATTGTTGTTTTTCTCAGTGGGCGGTCATGTCTGTCAGTGGGTTTCTGTTGTAATCCAGCCGTAGTCGTAGCTCGATTTTGGCCGCAGTGCTCGATTATGTCGTCGTCCCAGTGTACACAAGCTGGCGAAGAATCGATCTAGTGAGGGAGGTGTGTATTGACTCCAGTGGTGGTGATGTGTCCCCTTACAGCTGGTTGCTATCAGATGTTTTGATTCCGGTTGACCCCACATACCAAAACAAACGTTGTCCACGCTCTACTTTTGGCACAAAAGAGATACAAACTATCTCTTAGTTTACAGTGATGTTCCAAGACCCAAGATGACACCGTGCGACTAATCGTGATTATTTGAAAGTAAACTTTTCCCTGTGCAGGCAACAATTGTAAATGAATAAACACTTTAAATGAATCTGAAACAATCTGTTCATCATGTTTTTCGAAGATTTTTAACGATTACAGTGATCTATGATATCTGTTTATGTGCACAGCTACACATATAGAAACCTGAAAACACAAACATACATACAGTAAGACGCTGTGATTTAAAGCAGCATGTACATTATTTTCTGTTTTATGTAGAAATGTATTCTGAATTATTCGGACTAAAAGAATAATTCCACTTTTTCCAAAGTCATGTAAACCCACTGAGTGTAGCGTCAAAGTCTAACTATGAGGAGCAGTGGGCAGCCACAGTCCAGAGCTCGGGGGCCATCTCCAGGTCTATAACCTGGCGCCTTGGTCAACGAGTAATTACATGTAATCAGATTACACATTTCTGTGGGAGGGGCAAACTCCCCAAAGAAAGGATGTGATGATCCGATTCAGCATTGACTGCAGTTCTCTTATGTGTTTTGATCCTGGATGTGTGTGGCAGTCTGCATTGTTGAGTTAGCGCTCGTCACAGCAGTAAGATCACAGGTTTGAAAACCGCTGGGGCCTTTCTGTTTGGAGTGTGTGTGTGTTTCCTCCAAGCATTTCAGTTCCCTCCCACAGTCCATAAACATGCAGGTTACATGAAGAAGAATCTCTACGATGAGCAAATCGAGCCTCAGGAAGTTTATCGATCGCATGCAGGCACAAACGGATTCTTTACGCTTACGTAACGTGATGCCAGTGGAAGTGTCTCTATTGAACCAGTTGGGAATGAGAGGTTTCAATTGCCTATAGGTGTGTGTGTGTGAGTGTTAGCCCCTTAAGAGGACTGACCAGGATGTACCCTGCCTACTGCTGGCATTGACGCCACACTCCAGGAACCTGCGCAGAGTACAGGAGTACAGAGCAGCGAGGATTCAATGCATCAAAACAAGGTTGGACTCCACTGTGGCTGACTCTCAGGACGCCACAACAGGAGCAGCTGCTCCCAGTTTGAGAACAGGCAGGAAATGAACCCCCTCTGAGGCGGTACAGCTGGCAAAATCTGCTCTGGCACAGGGATATATTTGGACCTGTGAGACGTGGAAGAGGAGAGTTTGGTGGCTCATCTGACCAGGGGAGAAAAGTTGTAGTAGAGGAAGAGCGGCAGCAGGAAGTGGCAGCACCGTGTGTGAGGCAAAGTCGATGGAACATTAGAGACTCAACCTCAGATTTTTGGGAAATGAAAGGATCAGTGTAGCGTCTCCAGCTAGATCGATGGACAATGTTTTGAAGATTTTATTGTCAATACACACAGTGCTGTATCCATGATCCATAAATTAGTGTCCTTTTGTCCATTTACCTGATACCCTAAGACATCCTGATACATGACAGGTCCAGGTTCTTGTTTATTAAACAAAAGCCACTATATTGTATCTGTACATTTTCTCGATAAATATCAACAAAGCAATCAACCTTAGAAAAATGGTTAACCCCTTCTTCAAATTCCATTCCACAAAGTACAGAATATTCACAATGATTTCAATAATTTACATTAGCTTACTTTCAAAAAAGACTGCAAACAATTCCAGGCTAGGCTAAGCTAATCGCCAAAATGTAGTTAATGCTAACACAAACATTAGAGTCTGGTGGATAAGGGGCTAGGCTAAGATAATTGCCAGACTGTAGTTAGCGCTAGCACAAATATTACAGTCTTGTGGACAAGGGGCTAGGCTAAGCTAATAGCTGAAACGTAGTTATGGCTAGCACAAACATTACCAGCCTGGTGGACAAAGGGCTGGGCTGAGCAAGCCTACACACTCTAACAAAGAACACAAAAGACTTTCATACACACCCAACCTGCTACTAGATTTCCTATCGCAAACAGATCGCATAATTTGTTCACATTCCAGTTGGGCGCTACATTTCTGCAGCACATAAAAGAGTTTCCAAAACCCTAAATCCTTTGTTTGCTCCGGTGAGTTACTTCCAGTTTTACAAAAGAGTGTGTGGAGAATAAGTCATCAAAATAAAAGCCCAAATCAATGTATAAACAGACCGAAAAATAGTTAAACCTCATAGAGAAGCAATTATGGATCAAAAGATAAATCTTTTGGATCAAAAGATATAATATAAACGCACCTCACCCAAGGAAGGAGGCCCAGGCAAGACCTCTGACAGTTGGCATTGATTCTTGTAAGAAAGGGGATCCACCACCGGCGCCCTCCTCCCAGACAGAAAACTCCTGCTCGCCTAAACCAGAAGCTCACATCTCCACCAGATTATCACGAGCAAGCTCGGACTAGACTAGAGTCAATCTCACAGAAACTCCTACGCAACGTGGAGCTAACTCTGCCGTGGGAAGACAGCGTTTGTAAAGCCATCAAAAGCAGGAGGCTGAAATATGCAGAGCCTGCAGAAAACGTAGCCTGGCGGGGGTGAAGAGCGCAGGTAGTCCCTGTGGAGGAGGTTGGCAGAGGAGGTTTTGCTTCTACATCCACCACCATGCTGTTGAAAGGGATGAGCGTCAGAGGTTTGCTGTCAGAGGGATTGGGGCTGATTTACCTGATACACCAGGTATCACTGGTGAATTTTCTGGATAATGTTGTTGAATATCAGAGACGGGGCCAATAAAGCGACTGCTGATTACACTCTGTGTCCAATAGGATGCTCCATTTCCTCCTCCTCTGTCCAATTCAGCGTCTCTGTAATGCTGTTGGATTTATTTCTGCCATATAAGATCTACCAGCAGTATGCCACGACAGTCTTTACAAACAAATGTAATCTTCCTTCTCGTGTTTATCCAGCACTCTGTAAATCCAAAACAACCTGCAACAGGTGCGGCTTAAAGTTAAATCTCCACAAACATCTCTCGTCTTTTATTGTTTTCCTCCTCCCCGCGTGTGTGAGTGCGTGCGCGCGTGTGTGTGTGTGTGTGCTTTCTCTTGAACAGTAGAGGTGAATGTGTTGATCTGAGCCGTTCCGCTGTGATTTTGCTCATTTTGAAAACACAAAAAAAACACTCCATGCCTTGAATATGCCAACTAAAACTGCCGACAAAGGGTGCATCTGAGCAAAATAAGACATTTAAATGGTAGCAAATTGGAAAAAAAAAAAACCTGCATATATTTTTCTGTGTTTGTGTGTGAGTGTGTTGGGAGAACATTGTTTGGAGAATATAATCTGGCAGCAGAGAGGCAGAGGAGCAAATGAAGAAATAAACAAAGAGTAGAGCATCTGTTGTTTTGGACCAGCAGTAGCTGTGGTGTGAAGGTGGATGACAATGGAAACCCCGTGGGTGAGTGAGAGGTGAGGATGACAGACACATAATGACAGAGGAGAGGAGAGAGAGAGAAAGGGACGAACGGAGGTGTTTGTAAGGTCCGCTAACCACAACAAAATGGAAGGAAGCAGGAGTAAATTGAGGACACCATTTCTGTCAAAAACAATGACCACCTGTGTGTGTGTGTGTGTGTGTGTGTATGTGTGTGTGTGTGAGTTTATTAGAGTTTGTGCATGACTGGTTACGATTTTGCTATAGTGGTGCTTTTGCAAAAGTGCGTATATACAGAATGCCATCAATAATGCCACGCATTTCACAGTAACTGTAATTGGATTGTGTGTGTGTGTGTTTGTGTGCGTGTGCGTTTGGATGTTGCTCAACCATCAGCATTTAATCAGCCTCCCTTAAACAACTCTGATAAATGAATGGTGTGTCTGACACCTGTTGGGTAGGATTCATCTTCAGCTTCTTCATCTACAAAGATGCAGAGATTAGAGATTATTTCATCCTTCAGCTCTCATTTTTATTAACAGAGGAATTATTAATGGGATCATTTTAGACAGATCATGCCGGAGTGCTCAGACCTTTGTCCTAACATTCAGAATGAGGGGTAATTGGTGTGTATCGGAGGTGGCACAGTGCTGGGCAGGAGCTGGGATTCCACGAAAGTTAAGCATTGACATTTTTTTATGATTTTTGAAATCTGTGAGAAATCCTTCACTTTGGTGGGAAACACTTCTTTTGACAGACCCTGCAAAGTCTCATAAAGGCCAGGCTTCGCTTTTTCACCGCACCTCACACCTTCAAACAGGCGCATACATACTGCCAAATGACCATGTGCCAGAAAGTGAGAGAGAGAGAGAGACCTTACATGAACCCCTGTGGTGTGAAAGTTAGAAAAAAAATCACTATTCAATGTTGCACAATTATAAAAGATATAAGAGAAATGGGATATAAAGAACAGCTTTGTGAAATATTAAAATCTAATTCTGGGGAAAGACTCTGGAGTATACCATAACGAAATGCTAAGAGACTGACATTTACCACCGGCTTATTCCGAGCAGGGCAGCAGGTTGTGAAATGCTCATAATGACATTTACAGTAACCTTTTGCAGTGACTTTTTAAGAAGGGTTAAAACCACAGAGATGGAAAGATGGGGCTGCGTTAGCTCTTTCTCATTAATCAAACCGTGATTGTGCCGGGCCACAGCCTGGAGGCGATGTTAAGAAGTGAGGAGGACCATCACACGAGCATAAAGCATTCAGGGCCGAGTCCCAGGTACAAAATCTGTCCTTAAAAGACACCACCACCCAGGGTGGAGGCCGGCATCAGCACCGAGCACACTCACAAGAGCGTTTTTGAGCCAGAAATTAAATCTCCACAGGGGGCTTAAACAGCTCGTTATCGCACCATTAGATTAGAGTCAGACCACACTCCCTTGTTGAGGATATTTTTATGAAAATTCACTTTCCCTGCGTGCTTTATCAGCGCCACATTGCTCATTATTTTGTACAAATGTGTTTTCGGAAAAAAGCACGACAACACACATTAAATATGGTAAATAGCGAAAGAGAAAAGGATGCTTTGGAAAACATTGATTACAAGACACATGAGAGCAAACGTGTTTAAACTTTAGAAAGCGTGTGTGAATGAGCCCCGTTGGCGTCAGAGGAATAGGAAACAAATGTGTCACTTTGATTGAGATGTCACCATTACAGTACCCGAATCCACGAGTCCTATAGGGCCAAAGCACAGACAGCAAATGTTGGATGAAACATTGATAAATGAAAGATTTGTCATTGAAAAATAAAGATTTGTCATTGAAAAATAAAAATTTGTCATTGAAAAGTAAAAATTTGTCATTGAAAAATAAAGATTTGTCATTGAAAAGTAAAAGTTTGTCATTGAAAAATAAAGATTTGAAGAAAGGTACATTGAGTCACAATGTCCGTATTTTTTCAGTCTTGTGGTTTTCAGTTTCAGTTTTTTGCGTATAAGAGCGCTTCCTCCTCCCAAAACCTGACGCTCCACCGATGTTTCTTCACATAGAACTGGGCAGGGTTAGGGGAGTAATTTACCTATAGAGATTGTAAGAATTTTTTTTTTTTTTTTTGGACTGTGACTATGTTTCATTTTTCAATGTAATCTGTATTCTTCAAAGACAAATCTTTATTTTTCTATGACAAATCCTATTTTCAAAGCCTTTACTGTCCCGCGTGTGAGTACCTTTGTGTTTTCCGCTGAGACTGAAGGAAAGCCGATTGTCTGGGATGTTGCGTATAACCTGAGGAATTCAGAGGTAATCCTGGAACATTTGAGGCAGTTGTTGATAACCTGCTGACATTTCAGCGGTCAATTATTCCTGATAGAGGTGCAGCTGATCCCTCTGATCCTGTTCACCTCTTCACCCCCTGTGGCTTAGGGAATTTTTCAAATTCCTGCCCTCACAATGTGGAAGTCATGATGAGGGAACTCAACTGGGGATTGTCAGGATCAATGACAGTTGGCCCGCCAAAGTAAAAAGACACCCATGAGGTAAATCCATAATGAAAACCCGCCTATTGGAGAGATTATAAGATTATGACAAAAACAGCCGTGTACCTACAGGTGGAAGGAGTGCTTCATTTCTTCGTGATCGCAAACAACTAGTCGTTAAACAACAACATTAAAGTGCAGGGAGTGTCTTTATATTTACCAAACAGGTTTTGAACAGAATAAGGCTCTGAATGCAAAGCCAACCAGTCTGGACGGGGGATCGTCTTTGAACAGGTGAGCTCATTTGCCTGTCAGTTAATCCACCTGCTGCGTGTAAAGCTGTGTGTAAACATTTCAGCAGACGTTATAGCTAGTACCAGTACTTCTACTGCCGTAGTATTGGCAGGAGAAATACATCATGATTGTTATTTTGGCATGACAAACACAGCACAATTTCATTGTTTGTCACTCCAGATGACACCAAACCGGAGCCTCCTCCCAACATGAGATGGTTTTACCTCACAGATAACAAAACTGATGGTGTGATTTGGAGACTGCGATGAGTCAAATATTCAAAAGTCACCACAGGTTTGCAAATTTACCTTCTACCTTTACATTTCAAAGCCGCAAACAACATCAACGATTATTATTTACATTTCCCAGCGGCTGTTTTATTATTGTGGTTTACTTCAAGTGATCAAATTCCAGCCGATTAATCCATTCACCTCTTCAAAGTCTGACGTAACCACCCATGATTTCATCCTTAGAAACGTTTATTTTAACTGGTAAAACCTTTTCATACCTTTAAGAGGTAAGAATAATGGATGTAAGATTTTTTTTGGTCATAAATTCTCTAGAAATTCTGAGTTATTTTATTCATTTACTCAAATATCAATGGGTATCCAGAATCCTTTGAATAACCCTGACCTGAAGTGTATTCAACTACCACTTCATTGAGCAGTGTATCAACACATGCGTCAAAGTGCAATGAATTGTGGGATACTCAGAGGATTTGTGTCGATTTGGACACGCTGGTCCATTAGGAAGAATTTTTTCAGGAAATCCCCAATCTGGAGAAGCAAGCGGGACATTTTCCTGTCCTCTATGATGAGACGGCAGTAAAATGTAGAACTTTAACAGATGCTACGTCATAAAGATTCTTATTCTCTTCTTATTTCTCTTTACCTTTACAAATCATAGAGATAAAACACAAGAAAAAAAATGCTTTTACCACCTTTTACACAACACTGTTTCTTTTCATGGCCGTCGTGACAGCAAAAAAGAGGACGTGTCTCTGAAAAATAGGACACATGCTGCCTGGACATATGCATTTTATACAGATTTCACGTTTAAAATAGTTCCGCTGTGACAGATGACGATGGCACATGCAGCTGTTAGCTAATTGCAGGGGCACCACATTTGGGAGTCGTTGTCATAAAAGATCATTATTTCCACCAAGTTCTCCTAAACCTGGAGGAAGTTAAATCAGCACAGGATGTAGTTAGTCCTAAACGTGGGACCAAACATAGGAACACCACACGTGACGTGCGCTTTGACATGAAAATGCTGAGGCCCGTGCCCGAACACCACCTAACCCTTCTCACTGTGCCTCATTTGCATTAACAAGTGTGTAGTCGCCACAGGAGAATGAAGCTCCTTCAACTGGCCGTCCTTAAGAAGAGGAGAAGAAGATGAAGAAAACGCCACATTCAAATCCACTGGGATCTCAGGCCAGAGTGGAGATTAGAGGGAGATGGTCCTCAAGGCTTCAAGCAGACAGGATATTCTGTCTTGTTTCCTCCTCCCCACAACATCTCCTCTGAGACCTCTGATTTAGCTGGCAGGGGGATGGCTGGGAGCTGCTTTGTCCACACAAACACACACACACACACACACACATACGCAAACACACGACGAAGCCCGGTATGGATTGAATACATCCAAGCCACGGCAGAGAAACAGAGAGGGAGAGAGCTGTTTGTGGCTTTACACGAGTAGTTACTGTAATTGAGGCAACCGCTGGCTTTGAGGTGTAGTAGAGCATCACACACACACTACACACAGACACATTAGATACACACATGACATCAGTGCCTGGCGTTTCCTTAGTAACAGTGTTAACATTCATGCTGTCACTGATGAGGACAAAGGCGCTTCATGAATGTACATACGGGCAGCGTATACAACATATAGCAGGGACTCTCGCCACACACACACACACACACACACACACACATGCACACACACGTACACACACAGAGCCCTATGCTTATTTTCCTTTCCACATATAGGGCACAAGCTGCCCTAGTACCCTGATTTTTCAAAATCACAGGGGATGTCTGACAAACACACACACACACACACACACACCAACCAGCCTACCTCACAACCTGAATTTCACATGAAAGTTTACTGACAGCGCACAACAGTTGTAAAAAAAAAGTGCAGCGACGTAACCAGAGCACGTTGATCGGGGTCGTAGTGTCTGTCAGTAAGAACGCTGTAAAAACATTCACTCCTAGATTTAGAGAAACATCATGATTTCCTTTGGCCTCTGTGCATCTCAAGTGTATAAGACCTTCAGACGTGCCACCCTTTGGAACTGGTACGTTCAATAGAGCGCTGGATGTAGAAATGTCACTTCAGTGACCGTGGCTGAGCTATGGAGGCCGTAATAGCAGCCAAATACCAAAGTTGATTTTAATTTGGGAGGAACAGGACGAACAGCAGAGCGGAGGATAAAGCAACATAGAGCAAGAGTGGTGAAATAGTGGCCAGCACAAGGCCGAGCGAATGAGAGGAAACAGGAGAAGGTGTTTTTACCGAGCTTCAAAAATGTTACTTTGTGAAACAGAAATCATCTCCGGGGATGAGGAAGTGGACGACACCAAGAGAACTGAGTCCGACGCCTTTACTAAAAAGGGGTAGGTGAAAAACTGAACCGAGAACTCTGACAGTATTTTGTGAGAATGGACGCGGCTGCGGTGAAATGTAGGCCTCCTCTCTGTCATGCACTATTAATGTGTAAATGAGAGTAAAGTCAATTAAAGAGACGACAGTAACGGTGAGTGCAAACACTTCAACGCTAGCACTTCATTTTAGGAGCCACAAAAACACAGCAACTAAATCTGAGATTTAACTACCGCCCATCTCCACTGTTGAGGATGTTGGGTTTAAGCACTTACTAACACATTTTGAACCTGTTTACACGATGCCTTGCTCACGGGCCATTAGCTCCAGGGATGTGTTGTTGTTGTTAAGCAGAGATTTCTTTGGAGGCTCCATGTGTAGGGATTTCCCCACATTTACACGATGCACAGGACGTGGACATTTGGACCATGAAGATGTTAGCGCAGCAGACAGCATCTACGCCCGTGCAACAGTTTAATCAGTCCCACCACACACACACACACACACACACACTGGAAATCCAGGAATTCTGTTCTTTCTACACAAACAGGCATCATCTTTGTCCACGTTAAGGTTTGAAATGAGGCTAAATGGAATCAGGACTGGGGTGCATCACGATGATGACGATGACGATGATGATGATGATGATGATGATGATGATGATGATGAATAAAGGTAGGGTCGATCCAACTCAATCATCTGAGGAACTGACTCCCCGCTGCTTTCAGATAAGATCAACCAGCAGAAGGAGACGAGCACCTTCAGACTGATGAAATAATTGATGTCACCTGAAGTGATACTGCAGCGTGTCATCTGTCTCACCGACATATCAATGACAAGATAAAGGACCAATGCAGGCAAATCATCCGCAGGCTATTGCTGTCATAAAAACACACACTTGCACTCACAGTGTTTCTACATAATCAAACACAAAATGTGATCAAAAACGGCTAAGTATGGAAACCTACATATGGAAGCGGCCTGTGGTCTAATGTGTCCCCCCCGTTCAGGGACCCAGAGGGGCTCCGGTGGATCCCAAATGGATTTTTCATAAAGCGTGCATGGTTTTTGATGCAGATGACCATTTCACTGCCTCCAAACACTGTGGAGACATATGAAGCCTATTTTGCTGGAAGGGAGGTCATGAGGCAGAGGAACATCAATAATTCATATATCCGTGTGTGTGTGAGAGAGAGAGGGAGTGTCTCTGTGTGTCTGTTTGTGTGTGCGATGGCGATTAAGACTCCAGCTATAGACCAGTTGACCATTTTCATATTTCAACCTCTGTTTATTTAAATAAACAAAACGAGATTAAACCCACTAAACTGAAATACAAAAATAAGAGACTTGAATCAAAATTAATATATGAACACAATTTACACACACATCCAGTGCCGTGGAGCAGGATGACAGCATTGTGAGATGACAATATTTCTCAATATGGCAAAATGCTTTGTTTAGGCAACTGACTGGGATCGTCTGTAGGTCTGCATGAAGTGGTGGCTTTACGTCCGGATGAGTCCGAGTGCGACCAGCCCCGCTCTTAAAGCTAACAGTAAAAAAATAAAAGGGGGACCCTTTTTTTGGAGAGCCACCCACGTCCTATCTCTGATCGGCCCGTCATCTGTCCCTCTCCAGGTCTCACCGTCGGGTCTGCCGCAGCAGGCGCCCTCTGCAGAGAAAAGGGGGCCGTTATCCCGGGCTAAAGAAACTGAAAACCAAACCGAGCCGTGCGCGCTACGCGGGGCCGTTAAAGGTGATCCGGGCGATGGGCTCAGTGGGAATCGAGCGTCCCACACAGCGCGATTCCTAACGTAAAGGGGCGTTGTCTGTTTACATGGCCGCTCTCTCTCTCTCTGTGTGTGTGTGTGTGTGTGTGTGATTTTGTTTGAGAATCCCAGCACCGCGCCTGTGGTCCGCCCGTGAGTCCAAAACCCAACAGGTCCTTGCCCGTGCGTCTGTGTGCTCGTGAGTGTGTGTACGTTTGCGTGCGCCTCTGTGCGCAATAGTGCGTCCGTGCGCGCTGGCGAGGGGAGGCAGAAGGGGAGAGGGGGGTGGAGAGAGAGAGAGAGAGATACAGAGAGAGAGAGGTGGATGAGACGACTATCAAACGGAATCCCAAATCACTCCTTGCCCCCGTTAACCAAAGACAGCTCCTTGAGAATTCCACTGGCGTCCACCCGCCTCCTCTCCCGGATCATGTCCTCCAGACTCCGGAAGACCAGCGTGTGGACGCCGCTGCCGGACAGGTGCACTTTGAGGAAGTACTGCTGCTCCGCCGAGTGCGCCTCACCGCCGGCTTTGAACTCCCGCTTCCCAAAGCGACACCAGGCGGCAAAACTTTCCGAGTTGGTCCAGCATATGTCCCCGCTGCTCAGGCCGAGGTGTCCCACTGCGTTCTGCACCACGAGGTCGGGTGGGAGCGCCCGGTACCGGTATCGGTTGTTGACTATCCTCCCGTGGCGGCCGTTGCTGATCTCAAGCAGGCTGTCCTTGCGGATCTCGCCCTTGTACAGGTGAATGACCCGGTCGTCGTGCTCGTAGATGGCCCAGTGGGGGGCCTGCGCGGGGGCCACCAGCTCCAGCAGGTCCCCCGGTTTGCACATAGTCAGTAAAGTTTTGGCCGAGTACACATTGAGCTCCTCGTTCTCCCGCAGCTTGGAGAAGATGCATTCCTGGCAGCAGAAGGCCGAGTACTCCACCTCGCTGACCGAGAAGGGGCCCTCCTCGGCCGGACTGTGGTCCTTGGTGAAGCCGCAGTCGGACGGAGTGCGGTCGTCCACCTCCTCCTCTTCGTCAGAGAAGAAGTAGGCGACGCCGACCCGAAGCTCGTCCTTCTCCAGCCCGGACGGATCCCCCGTGGGCAGCTCGCTGTAGTTGAGGTGGGTGATCCGATCCAGTTGATTTCCCATCAATGACCTGGCAAGGCAGAGGCATGGACTGCGGTGTCTGAGTGTGTGTGTATGTGTGTGTGGGGGGGTGCAGAGAGAGAGAGAATGAGAGAGAGAGGGGGTCAATAGCGTAGAATACACCGAAAACCTTATATAGCTAAATCACACACACACACACACACACACATACACATGCTGCTCCTATGGGACACACACACCGCCTGACTGTGTAGACATTCCTTTGGTCAATAGATCACAAAAACCCCACACGTGTATTAACATAAAGCTCCACTGCACCCGCTGCTCCCTTCACACCCATTTATCAATCATTTATTCCAATGTAGTAGAGAGAGAGAGAGAGAGAGAGAGAGAGAGAGAGAGAGAGAGAGAGAGTGTTGTATTGTCGAATGCATTCCCATGTCGGTCTGTATAATCTCTGTCCATTTTTGTCTCTGGCCACTCCGTTCGATTCTAATAATATCACCTACATTTACCTTCTAATTTTGTGTGTGTGTGTGTGTGTGTGCACATTTGCTTGCCCTCCCAGCAAAACTTGGTAACAAAAATGCAATGAGCAGGAATTCATTTTCTATGTTATATATATATATACAGTATATATATCATTGTTTACAATTATTGATTTGCAGCTCCTCAGACAGCAGCTGGATAAGCGGATAATTATGAGGCTGGACGTTTTTGGTTAATTCACACAACCCCCAGTCCATGCTAGTGAAGTGAACAAATAGTACTGCAAAAGAAGTAAACCAAAGCACAAGTGCAAATATTTATGAGTTCACTCACATGATGAGTTTGGAAACATTGGCTCCATGTGCAGACAGAAAGGGAACTGTTTGTACTTTTAGAACATAAATCCAGGGCTGTTTATCAGGTTATACCAATAATTGGAGATTTGCATGTCACTAAGTGGCTCTACTTTGCAGGCAAATGAGTGTCGGCTGAGAGGCTATGACTCTGTCACGGCCATTTTTTATGCTCTTTCTTATTGGTTTGGTTGTTCCTGCACTCATAAGCCTTACTCAGATAGACACGTGCAACTTCTAGTGATGTGTCGGTCTCATGAGTCGGCTGCATGAGTCGGCTCTTTTCAGTGAACGATGGGAGTCGATTTCTTTCTCTTTTTTTTGTGTGTATTAATATAAGAAAGAACAATGACACGATCTGCCACACACTCATGCACTGACTGAATGTTGTGTTGATGTGCTGTATGTGTGTGTCCCTATGTGACAAATCACGTGATAACAGACAGAGATCATACCATCGGGTAGCATGTGGGGGGCGGGGCCGTGCGGCATCAGTAATGTTAATTGATACAAAACTGACTTATTTGACTGATGTTTTTACTGTATGCCAGTTGTTTTTTATGTCAAATTATGATATCCTGTAAATTATAATGATATATAATGACATTGAATAATCTAAGTGATAAATGTACACACAAGAGTTGCATTATAAAAGCCAGAAGTGGTAATGAAGTAAAAAAAAGTAAAATAAATAAAAGTAATAAATGAAGGGTCAGAAGAGCCGGAACTCCCAACATTAGCAACTTCAGATGAACACATGAAATAAGTTGTTTTATTCAGTCTTATCCTGATGGAAAATGTATTTGAAAAGTTAACATCTATCAATCCTTATCTATTTTGGTGAGATATTAGGCGTTCACTTTTCAGGTGTGAGGCCTTTGGATGGACCCTTTTGGATCCATGTTGCTCTCTCTTTGACAGTGCATCCAAATTGTGCACTCCCATGTAGTCATGCTA
Organism: Brotula barbata; assembly: GCA_900303265.1. NCBI lineage: Eukaryota > Metazoa > Chordata > Actinopteri > Ophidiiformes > Ophidiidae > Brotula > Brotula barbata. The sequence goes on along the minus strand of OMNV01026720.1, from coordinate 21,437 downwards.
TAATGTAAAATTAGTTTCTTTGGCTACATTGTGTGTATAGATTTGTACAATAACACATACCAGCATAAATCTACAGGATAAACAAAGCCTAACTGGCACAAAGCTCATGTTTCAGTGTTAAGCTATTAAGGAGCCCGCAGCTAGAGATGATCAGATATCTCAATGGAATCAGGAAGCTATAATAAAAAAATGATGAGTCAAATGTGGGTCATTGAGAATGGCATGGGAATTAGAACAAGCTCATTCTTTCCTATCTCTTTTATAGAAAGCAGATCGAACTTGTAACACCAACTTTAAGAAGACCAAGTACAAGGAGCAGGTGATGCAGGCCTTAGAGGACTTTGTGGATGGAAACACACAGATCCTGGTAAGTTAAAATTCACACACATCTGCTTAAATGTAAAATGGCAAGAAAACGCTTTTGTATGGAGTCAAGTCATAAGGGCACCGACACTGATGGGTCCAAGAAGTGCCAAAGAGCAGGGGTGTTTTAGCAGTCCCAATTAGGGAGGAACAGGGGGACCAATGCCCAATAAATAAGTTAATTAATACAGCGATATTTTTACACAGTTTACAATTTTAATTTCTATTTTCTCATATTCTGTCTGCTCGTGATAAAGGTGAATAATAATATTCTGCAACAATGTTCCTTTCCGTCCTTAGAGGCTCTACCTGCAGCAGTTGGAGGAACTTCGCTCAGTCCTCGAGAGATCAAGCTTCTTCAAGACTCATGAGGTGAAACTCATACACATACAGTAATTGTCAAAACTGTATAAACAAACCTGCTGACTCATCTGAAAATCTGTGATGATATGTTCCATGACCACTGCTTCTTAGCTTATCTCACCTGTGTCACCGGTTCTTGTGGCAGGTTGTTGGCAGCTCTCTGCTGTTTGTGCACGACGGCTCGGGGAAGGCTCGAGTGTGGATGATCGACTTTGGGAAGACAGTGCCCCTGCCTGCCCCCCTTACCCTGGACCACAGGACAACCTGGGTGGAGGGCAACAGAGAGGACGGCTATCTGTGGGGCCTGGACAACCTCATAGACATCTTCAGCAGTATGCTGCGGCACACGCCCTGAAAGGGCTAACAAGAGTCACAAGACTGAATGACAAGAAGAAAGGATGGAAGCTGATGTGACAAATTGCTGGATTAGAGCCACCAGACTGACAGCTTTGAGTCATACGGAAGATGCAAAAACAGGCTGCCATGATTCTCGCAGGTCATTCCTGGAAAACCTGCCATGACCTGAGACAGGAGGTCGTCGGAGGACCGATCTCAGCACTCCTGACTCATTACAAAAGCAGATTTGAACCTTCAGCGTAATGTCCTTTCTGAAAGGACAGGTGACATTGTTGCTCCTCTCCCTCATCATCTCCCTCTGTTGGATAGAGAGACACATAACAATCTCATAAAAACTTGATCCTGTGTTGTAAAACCTCTTATGTGGCCTTTGAGGAGCAATGGGTGATGGGATTTTTTTAAATTTTTGTCGTGGATCACTTTTGAGGATTAAGTATACAGCAACACTAAAACACTGGTTAAACTGTGCGTTTTCTAACCCAGTGTGTAAATACAGTTTTATTTAAATTTTTGGCCCCTTAAGCATTTGTACAGTGCCTTCGTTTATAAAGGAGGTGTTTGACCATTCCAGCTCTGTGTACTCTTTATTTTACTTTTAAGGGTTTCATGAAGTAAAAACCCAGTAAATGCGTTCACATCACTCCTGATTGGGATCTTGTCTTATGCAAAGAATGTGTCTGAAAGCTGGGAGCAGTGATTTCTTATGTTAGTGTAACCATGTACAGTATGTGCGGCCACACTTGTGTGGAATTTGTTGCACTGTGGATCTGCACAAAGCCATTGAACAAAACAAAACATGTTCTCTCTCAAAAGCTACGTTCACATTCCAGGCTGCAGTTTCCCAAATCCATTTTTTGCCGGATATAACGCAGACAGTGACTGATTTTCTTTTGAACCACCAACTCAGACTTTTTTCCCAGATGTCCCACATCTGATTCATATTGGTGTCTGGTTGTGTGACCTCAGTGAGAATGCTTAGATTGGAGTTCATGTACGTTATAACAAATTTCATGTAAGGCTCCTATCACTGTCATCATCTTTCAATTAACGCCACATCGATAACAGCGATAACACGGACAGGAGGTGGGTTTTTCAAGAAATTGCGTGAGTGTTCTGATACTTTCATTTTCTGACTGACGCACAAATGACTTCATATCACTTTTTAAATGTTAATAGCGAAGATAAAAAGATTGGAGTTTCCCTTAAAGGCCAGGAATGTGGACGTAGCTTTGGTGTCTTCTGGGAGCAGCACTGTCTAAGATTCATAGCTTCATTTAGGACTTTAAAAGAAATTAAATAATGTAGGTACTACTTTGTTCTACTCCCTTTGATCAGTGTTGCTTGACATTTACATGAGATTTCCAAGTCTTAAAAGTTATCCAGCGGTTTTAAAGAAAAAGTTAAATCAAACTGGAATAACCTGATTAAACTGTTGTGTTATGTGTGATGAGTTATATAGAAGCTATAAACTGATTTTTGAACATGTCCTAGGTTTATAATGGATGATGCATAGTGGGAGGCAAAAATATCCACACTGGGGACAATATTGTCAACCTCAATCAGCTACACTAAATAAGAGGTTTTATGTGTTTGAACATATTATGCAAGTTTGAACGTTTACAAAGAAAACTGCAGCAGGAGCAGGTAACGCTTCCTACGTTTACATGCAATCTACACTGCACATCAGTTAAGGCAAAAATGTAAAACTCTTTGTGGAGGTGTCAGACTCTGACTAACATGTTTACATGCCTGAATAAACCCATTTACATTTGTGTTCCTTTGGCCAAGCTAACTTTGACCAATGCAGATTTCAAACATTAAGATATTTTATGTGATGCTTGTAAAAAAATTTATTCACTTGGAATTTAATTGAAGATTTAATGTGCATGTCAACATAGTGACTTAAATACAAAAACCACTCACTAAGTTGACGTGGACATTAAACTAAAAATATGCTAGACTTAAGGCAATAAATAAAAAAACAAAATTACATTGATTTGCACTAGACTGAAATTGGGTTAAATCAGTGTAAGCTTCTTCTCAGTAACAAATCTATATTATTTCATTGTAAACTTTTCCTCAACTGGTCACGTATATTCGGCATCCTATTAAATCCACTTCTGACGAAATCACAGCGTTTAAATAATATTGAGTGCATGTAATGGTGGTCGGTGCCTGTCTCTGTGTCTTGTGTTCCTTCAGTGGAATGCAGCAGGTTAGTGAACATTCCAGTCATGAGTCTTCCAGGCCTACAGAGGTTTAACAGAGTGTGTGTTAACAGTGCACTCATATTGTAAGGTGTCCGTATGAGTGCTGCACATATCTTTGATGTGATGCAACAGGCAATGTATTTTTCCATCTAAAAACAAACATCATTTCATTGGGCCCATATCAGGAGAAGAAAAAAGTCATGTTTACAATGTGCTGTGTCTCTGCTCAAAAAGTGTCTTTATTTGTAATATTGCAAACTATCAGGTCCTTGAACTGGGAGCTTTGTGTGCAAAAAAACAAAAAACAAAACTGGATTCATAATGACGTGGTGTATTTCTCAACTTGTAGTATTTTAAAGGCACAAAACGAGCAGACTGGTGAATTTTTCTATGAAATCCCTGCCTTGTACAGTCATTTAATGAAATAAACTAAAAGTAAAGAGTTGTTGGGGTTTTTTTGTACTTCAAATAATTAATTTCAGAGCCTAAATGTAAGAAAACTCTAAAAATTCCTTCCGGTGCTGAAGCCAAACTGGAAACAAAGTGGGTGAGCCGATTACCATCGCTGACATCAACACCGCCTTGGTGTGAGAGATGCGTCAGACTGATTGCTGCTTGTGAGTCCTTGTGTGGAGCAGCACTGCCTGGCCAGCCAGCCCTGCTTCCACCCCTCCATGTGGAACCACATACTGAGTTCCGTCATTGGCCCTCTGAGGGTCTATCGTCCTCAGCTGTTTGTTGCTCCGGGTGACATTGTCTAAACTCCACAGCTGGTAACGCAGGCTTTTACCCTGTTTAGCCAGGATGTAACCCTCCCTGATGGCTGTGGTATCAATGGGACATGAGCAGCTTGTGTCAGTGGGAAGGTAAAGCCAGGGCAGAGAGGGATCAGGCTGAGCTTGGTCTTTGTTTATGCTCCCCTGGTCCACACCAAGGAGAACCCCTGTATGATATGGATATGTTAAATATGGAGCACGTTAACTGATTGATGAAAAAAAATGTAGAAGGAAACCGGTTTTACCTGAGCCTACAGCCCAGTGTGCTCTGTGACCGCTCCGCTGGCATGGCTCGTGGTTGAAGTCCTCATCATATCTGTGCACAATGTCAAAGAATTTTATCCTGTGATCCTAAACTTCATTTGGGGCAGATTTAGTGACTTAGCATTTTCTTGCCTACCAAACTGACTCAGACTGCAGACTACAGGTACAAAAATACTAATTATCTTAAGAATGCATCAACATACAAAAAAATCCATTAGTGACCAAGTTCAGATGACAATTTCTTAATTTATATTTTACAAAGCAGTTTTCCAGAATACATTTTGATTTTATAATAATGTTATTGTATTAGTGGCTATAGATATTTGGGGCGCTCTTGGCTGGTGCCCCAAGCTAACACCTACCTTGCCTCATAGTTAACTAACTGATTTCATTTCATGACGTAACAATATATTGAAGTCAAGGTGATTAGGTGGAGTAGGATACGGGATGAGAACGGGCTGTCTGCTCCACAGGTGTTTGATGATGGTTGCTGTATTGCTTCCACCCAAACCACCTGTCAGGAGTTCCGCTTTGCAGGCACACACCTCCTCTGCCAGCAGTGCCATGTTACTGGCTGGGAACAAAAGGAAAAGTGAACACAACTGCACAGCAAAACCTATAACCAGTGGCACTGATCTGTTCAGTCAGATATAGATATCAAGATTAAAAGGGATTCCTTGCATGTTTGTTTGGCTCTCTGGTGGGCTGAGGAGGTGTTAGTTACAGGGAAACCTTTGGTATGTAATCCAATGTAAACATTTCTAGTAGCCCTATTCAGAGACTGAAGTGATTTGCTGTTTCTAACGTGATAAATTACCTGTTTGTCTGTACAAATTCTATGAAGGCTGGCAGAAGCTTACACAAAAAATGTACCTGAAAACATTTCACCCTGTGCAGTGTAGCCCCTGTTCATCGCTGTCTGGACAACTGTCTCCATGTCAACACTCAAATGAGGTTGGCGAAGGTGAGCAGCCATCCACAGAGCCACCAGACCGCATCTATACATAAACACAAGACACTACAGCTAAATGAATGACACTTTAGATGGAAGTACAACATTACAGATAGACTAATGACACTACCGGTAGATGTACGATCCTGCAGGGAGAACTACTTCACGCTCAAAGACACATCTGGGCAAACAGTGTAATGAATGCAGCTAAATGATTTACTTACTGTGGACCATCTTGAATGAGGGAAGGCACATAAGAGTTCACCAATACCCACTGTAGATCTTTCCTAAAACTGTTAAAAAAATAACACAGTACATTACATATTAAATCAACAGTACCGCATCCCCTGAAGCAGTCATCTGTGGATATTTTCTTATTGCCCCAAATATAATTACGAGGGAACATATCAGTTGTGGAGCAAAAGCTATTGGCTCTTTTTCTTTCTCTGTGTGTATTATTTATTTGTGTGTGTCTGTGTGTGTACTGAAAGGTTTTGGAGCTAATGATTGGTCAGACCAGTGAATGGACATACGTATGAGATGGACAAACAAACAATGGTGTCCAGGGCTATAAATGTTTTGGATAGAAATATAATTTGATTCTGTGGAAAGTCAAGGTCTAGAGCAGACCCAGGCATTACACTGCCTGTGGCCTGGCAGACTCTGGCTTTAGGAAAGTGGGTAATAATATAGCATTTCTGTTATAGAATAGCATCATCTTTCAGCAATGTCAGAAGGTCAGGACATATAATATATATTGATCGTTGGGTCACATTTCTGTTTCATAGAGGCCTGATGAAGGCTGAAATAGCTATATGCATTGCTATGCAAAATACTGCATATACATTAGAAGGTGACTTTGAGGGATGGGAGAAAAAACTTGATCAATTCATTACAAAACAAGGAAAACAATTTGCGGTGATTGATGAAGAAAACTCGCTGCATATTAAGCTTGTTTTGCAGGTCGTTTTCTACATACATGAAATGCTTAACTAAATATGTTTTATGAGGGAATATGATGTTTGGAATATGTTTCTCACCCCTAGTGTCCAGTGAGATCTCGAGAAAATCATTGATCGTTGTTATTATGGGGGACCAAAGGCCTCAAAATAAAATATATAATTAAATAATGTCTTTTTATTAAAAATAAATAAAATATGTAGCAATTAATTTCTTTTACATTTCATAATGGACGTTTATATTTCACAATTTAATTTTTTTTTCTTCATAATAATAAGCCTGATTTCAAAACACCGATTTCCCAAAATACATTTTTCATAACAAAAGGGTTACTTTTGATAAATGTCAATGTACAGATACTGGGTGGGTGTATATTATTTAAAAACAAAATGTGACATTTGTTTAATTACTTATTTCAAAACAAAGTTGTTGTTTTTTTATTATTTATTCGTTTTCTTATTTTGGCGTCATTTGGTCCATGTTATCTCGATGTAAACAATATGTCCTTCCTCGGCTTCCGTGTATTGAAGCCCGAAATCCTCCATACCTGCCTTCCCTCTGAGTGAGCAGTAAGCGGGCCTCCATGTGGTCGCCCTCGACGGGGACCCTGCCCCTGGCTATAGCCTGATACAGCTTCTCTTTCTTGCATGCTGAAGGAGGCGGTGGGCCTGGAGGAACAGGAGGAGGTGGGGGAGGAGACAGCAGAGGGGGCTGAACTGACATTTTCACTGAATTCCTCTCAGGTTCTGTCTGAGAAAAGACAACACTTTAGTAATAGTCAGATTTCATATTTACGTATATTCGGAGACAGATTCATTACAGACGGTGGACCGATACAAAAAACCAACCTGTTGTCTGCCTGCTGTACACACACGGGAACGACAGAATTAGTTGCGTGCAATTTGCGTAGAGGTAGACAGGAACTCCTCATTATTTTTCATTTATCGCACACCTTTGTTCATCTTCTAGAATTCCACAGCTCCTCGGACCCTGCGCCCATTTAGCGAGAAGCTAACGGCACCGGCGTTTCACCATACTAGGAAGAAGCTGACTTGAGCAAAGAGAATAGTTGATGTATTTAGTTCCTCAGTTTTGACTTCTAGGCCACGTCAGAGCGCTTAGCAGAATGGATATAGCTTGAAGTTAGAAGAAACGGCTTTCTTATGGTCTCTTCTACAACTTAAGCATAATGACGAGGATTCCGTATGTCATAGCAAGTACCTATTTTAAAATTAAGATAGCTGCAGCATACTGCATACTGTACCGCTTAATCTGTACACTTTATTCATATTTTACTATTGCCATTTTTTATTTTATATTTCCGTTTTGGGGTTATCCTGACAGTCAAAAATTAGGGTACTAAAAACTATATACTAAAGATCTCGTTTGTGCTGCTTCTTAACGCGAGATCGGCGTCCAGGATTTGTGAGTCTCGAGGTTCCCATTCAGGACTTGATGAAAGCAATTTCAAACCATACGGTAAGTTGTTTTTTTGACTTATGTGCGTCCAATTTCAGAATCTTGCACATTCCAAATCGAAGCATTTGGTCGTAATAGAAGAAACTTCGACTAATCGGCAAAATAAGTAAAATCCAGATGACGTTTCCTCCACGTTTGTTCACGCTGGAGGGTTAACAGCTAGCTGGTGTAGAAATGTATGAATGGACGCGAGCAGATTTTCGTCTTTTTAACGTTGTTTTCCTCTGAACAATTTATTCTCCACAGCACAGACCATGGCCACTACGGATGTACGACTTAACCATACCATCTACATCAACAATCTTAATGAGAAAATAAAGAAAGACGGTGAGTTTACTTTAGCTGCTAACTGTTAGCCTACGAATCGCAGAATGAACCAGTTCAGATCTTGGTCAGTCAACGGTTCCTCATAGTGCTCTTGTAGTACTCATCAGTATTTATTCTTAAACTCTTGTAAAGATAGGCAGCGTTTTAGTTTAGGCATATATGTGTCACTGTGTCGATTCTATAACCATGTACAAATGCAAAAAATAAACATTTGGGTTAAAATGTAAACTAATACTTTCTTCAATAATTAACGTTTATGCAGAGTTGAAGAAGTCGCTCTACGCCATCTTCTCACAGTTTGGGCAGATTTTGGATATCTTGGTCGCACGGAACCTTAAGATGAAGGGTCAGGCCTTTGTTATCTTCAAGGAGGTCAACAGTGCATCCAATGCTCTGCGATCTATGCAGGGTTTCCCTTTCTATGATAAACCCATGGTAGGTTGACCACTTAGTGGGTTACAGCTCACTCATTACGTTTACGTGTGTCTTAAAGCTGCAATTGTTCACTGATTAAGGCATCTTATGATTACCCAATAATGCAAAATCAAAAGTAGCAAAATTCCCAGTATCCTTAATGACAAATATGTCATGTTGCTCTGTAACAGATCCATGTTGTAAGATTGAAAAATAAACTGTGTAAATATTATAATTCAAGGAAGATATCTAATACTGCAGTGACTATTACATTGTGTATTCAGAGAATAGTCTAATCCTATTAATTCTGTGCATGTTGTCCCACATGTTGTCTTCCTCACAGTACAGACAAGTACTCATTGAGTGCATGTTAACATAGTGACAGAGGCTTTACAGAGAACAACAAGTGGCAAACATCTCTAATCTACATTTTAAAGTTACTCCAGCATCTTGGCTTCTTGTGGTCTTGGTTCATTTCATCTTCATGTCTCACTGCAGCGTATCCAGTATGCCAAGCAGGATTCAGACATCATAGCAAAAATGAAGGGGACTTACGTTGAGCGTGACCGTAAAAAAGAAAAGAAGAAGGTAAAGCCGGCGGATACACCTGGAATCAAGAAAGGTGTACCAGGAGCTGCTGCAGCCATGGGTGCTGGTGTGCCTGCGGCAATGCCTGTGAGTAACATAAGCATATCATTCATTTTTGTTCAAACTGTAAGTAATGGGCTGTGACTATCTACTCGGTTTTGGTGGTGTTCAGCAGCAGATGGTTTGCTGTGGTCCACCTCGCAAAGTCCTCCGCCAGGTTCCTGTACTCCCCTTTCTGTGCGTCTTGAATACACCCCACAATCGCCGTGTCGTCTGAGTATTGCTGCACATGGCAAAGCGCAGAGTTGCACTGGAAGTCAGAGGTGTATAGGGTGAACAGTGCAGGGGAGAGCACTGTCCCCTGTGGAGTTCCAATTCAGCTGACCACAGTCTCAGATATGTAGCCCCTTAGTCTGACACACTGTGGTCTTCCCGTCAGGTAGTCCATAATTCATGTCACCAGGTGTGTGTCACACATGAGGCACATCAATCAGTGTATGTATATTGGGGCTAACTGTTGTTTTGGGTCTTTTAACATCAAACGCCCTCCCACAACATCAGACCCCTCACTGGCTCACTTCTGAATCCCCTGCAGCCCATTATTATTGGTTTCCATGTGCTCTCCATCACATGGAGCAGGTCTACTTGCCCACTTTGAAATGAACACAGCTAATGGTGATGAACTCATCTTCAGGGAATGCCCCCGATGAGCCAGGCTCCTCGCATGATGCACATACCAGGTCAGCCACCCTACATGCCCCCTCCTGGCATGATGCCACCTCAGATGCCCCCTGGTGCTATGCCACCTGGCCAGATGATGCCTGGACAGATGCCAGGACAGATGCCCCAGCAGGTATCATTTGAGCTCATGTCTTGTGGCATAATCTTGCTTCTAAATGTGGTGGTTCTACTCTTTCCTCTAATTGCCGTTTTCTCCCTCGCTAGGTTTCAGAAAATCCTCCCAATCACATCCTCTTCCTCACCAACCTGCCAGAGGAGACAAACGAGCTCATGCTGTCCATGCTCTTCAACCAGTCAGTATCAATTCTGTTGTCTTGGTCATTTGATCACGTAGCAAGAAAGAGTATAGACAGGGCAGCGCATAAGCATTGTGTAGAAAGCCATGTCCCTTGGTAGAAAAAGACAGACACATCTGTGTGTGTGTGTGCGTCCAAGGTGCTGCAATTGTCTGATCAATCCACACGCACTTCCAAGCCCATGTGAAGACAACAAAAGATTTTTGACATGTTGTAATTGTAGTATGCTGAAATTGACTGTTATTCTCTGTATCCAGGTTCCCGGGGTTCAAGGAAGTGCGATTGGTCCCTGGTCGTCACGATATCGCCTTTGTGGAGTTTGAGAATGAAGTACAGGCTGGCGCTGCCAGAGATGCATTGCAGGGATTCAAAATTACACAAACGAATGCCATGAAGATCTCTTTCGCTAAGAAGTAAGACCTCTAGGGACCAAACCATCTGTCCACTTATTTTTCTTAAATATGTAAATCAGTGTACATGGTCAAAATGTTTTTAATGGGTGAGTATGCACAAAGCAGCACAGATGGTATGTTTTTCCTCCTCCCAGGATTGCATGCAAGTATACTTTTTATTTAGTTGCTGTCTTTGATGCCAGTGACAGAACACAAAATTTAACCGGACAGATGGAAAATCTAATACGAATTCAACAGTACATTTGCTATCTTATGGCTTTATGTTTGTTTTTTATTTTTTTAACTGTTTGTTATAAAGCCTTGCACCCAGAGTCTGCCTTTACAGACATTGTACCTGGAGCTTTTTTTGTAATTAAAAATCTTCTTGACAGAGCTTTGTTTCTGTGTGCATTTATGTGATATGTACCTCTTAGCAAATGCTGATTTCAGAGAGTAAGTGTGCCCAGCAGATGGCGCTATGTACTAGCTGCTCTTGAGAAACGAGGAAACCTTACTGACTCATGAACAGAATGTTTTCATTATGTGTTCACATTTCAGGCATAAGTATCCCAAATCCATTTTTTTCTTCTTTCATACATAAATAGGATTTTTCAAACCAGATTTTGTTCTACTTGCACATATGGTCTTGGACTGTAAACAACATTGACAGATATCTAAGCCTCCTGTTTGTGTTTCAAACACTTATGTGACTGACAGGACTGAAACGTGAGGTAATCCGTCTGAAATTATAGATGTTAATTGAGCTGTTACAAAACAATTTGCAACTACACTACTCGGTTGCATAAATTAGTTAGGAAACTGATTTTTAATAGTTTCTATCTGGCCACATACCTACATGGGCAGGCTTGCATTGAGTTTGGATCACTGTCAGCAGTAAGCAGGTGTATATGACGACTTGTAAACGTCACCTTGCGTCCTCTTCTCAGGTGGATTCTGATCTCATGAATGGGCATGTGTCACTTTAATGCAGGCATATCCACATAACCCGAGTTAAGGTCGCTGTCCGCTGTTTGTAGTAGAAATATTGTATAGTACTCTAGTATAGTAATATTCTAAATATGCTCCACTATTGCCCAGGAGAAACAATATTATCCCCTTCTGTATGTCCAGAGCATATTGTGGTAATTTAGTTGAACTTGACTTGCTTATGTTCCAACTACAGTAAATGTATCATAGAAGTATGAGAATGGAAAATAAGCTACAGGTAATTGGCTGAATATTCTTCACATCAACCCAGATGGGTCTTGGTCATTTGAATATAAAAACCTGACTTGATTAGAATAAAATATAATTATTTGCTGATGAAATAACTTTATTTATTTTTTTGGAATTACTTTTGCAATTATAGCAAAGGAGATTTAGTTATTTGAAGCATGTTGCCATTTCAAATGATGCCAGGAGTAAACCAATCATTTGAAATGAATTAGATGAGTGTTTAAGTACAGCGTACATATCTGGACAAAGCTCTGCATCATTATTTGGCATTTGTCCTATGAACGGTGTAATGAATTCAATTAAATAAAACCATTTGCCAGCTGGCCTTGATCATGTTGAACTGTTTTCTGCTTCCCACATCTGTCTCAATGAAGGTTTAATGGATCTTATGTAATGACACAATGTATCTCCATCTCAGCAGCAAAAAGAATTTCTTGTTTACATGATTCTTACACCCATTGTTACAAGAATAATAAAGTCTGGATGGTGTTATTGATTCAGAAATGGTAACACACACACACACAGTGCTCAATTGATTATTAATATTAATTCTACATAAATGCATAGAATTAACTTCAAGTTTTGTCCCTTACAGGGGAATACTCTTGTGATGGCCCATAGAAGCTACTAACATTTTTGTGCAAACAATGTAAACTGGCTTTTATGTGGACTACATGGTGCCACTGCTGGTATTTTACTGGAACTAGTCCTGTTAGCATCACATATAAGTCAATCTTGGTTTGAAGGCACCTGGAAGTCACCATAATCATCGTTGTTTAAAAAAAAAAAAAAAAACATCAAAAACATGGTACTAGGTTGAGTTAAAACAAGTAAGAAAAAAATGACACAGGAACTGTTTTTCCATCTCAATGCCAGTGTTGTTTTGGTGTAAATGGTTCCCAATGTATTGACAGTGTAATTATTTGATTAATTCATTGTAATTGCTTTCACCTGGCAGTCCAAGTTACTCTCAGAACCTGGGTCACTGATGTAAAAGTTCAGTTACTCTAACTAGTTCCATTCAGCAATGAAATATCCAATGAACTGGCCCACATGATTACACAGGGCTTGAGACATCCTACAACCAGTAGGTTGTATTTATGTGTCACCATTTTTACACCACCTGAGAGGAGTGATGTGTGAATTGAGCCCGAAAAGCTTAATTTAGTCTGATATTATCAGCTGCATGCAGGGCCCCCATTTTGTGGACTTAAACTGTGCCCTCAGTAATTGGCTTTCATTCAACTCAACAGTGTACACAAAAATGCACATTCTTCTGCAGTTTCCCAAGCCTTTCCACACTCCCTTATTTTGCCTTGAGAAAGCGCTGACCTTAGCCACCAGGGCACCGTGTGTGTGTGTGTGTGTGCGTGTGAGTGCGTGTGTGCGCGCGTGTGCTGGCTCGCGTGAGTGGGTGAGCAGGGTTGCATGCTCTTGGCAACATGCCTAGCGCCTTCCCATTGACCAACACAGTGATCTTTCAGTTGGAGGGACAGAGAGGAAAGTTATCTGGTATCTCATCGTGCGTTGTCCCTGTGCATTCTTGAGTAGCTAAATGAGACACATCAGGAGCATCTTCAAGAAAAAGTGAGTTCCAGACAGTCAAGATGAATCCACTGACTCTGCAATCCCGCAGGAAGGAGGATATATATTCTATATTTTGATATCTAAAGGAGAGTCACTCATTGCATATATTTGTCATACGGGCACTCTTTCAGTTTTCTGTGCTACATTTGGAGTGTAAACATTAGTGCTGCGTGAAAAGAAGGACTGCTATTATAAATATATGTGTAGTCATTAACCTTTATTGGAGGGTTTAACAATAGAAAACTGCATGCAGGCCTGTGGTTGATTGATTACGCAGGTGTCCTCCATCGACTTCAAGATCAATGGAATGCATGTGCCACATGCGACCAATAGATGGTGCCAAATACACAACTCATTGGACTTCAGTATCTGCGAGGCAAGTTTATATAGCATCATTGAGGCTCAATGGCAATTCAATTCTTTACAAGGACATTAAAAGCATAGATTACAAATACAAAAATGTAGTTGAAGGGAAAGCACAAGACTTTTTTCAGTGGAATAAAGCAATGAAATAACCGCTTGAAATTTTTACGTTAAGAATTTTGAATCCAGGATTTATCTTTTCAACACTGATGCATAGAGAGATATGTGGAGATATGTTTATTATCCCTCAATATGTAAGTAAAGGTCATTTCCCTCATAATTTAGGCAACAACACTGCAAGTGCAGCAGCTTGCACATACAGTATTTGTGTGACATAATTTCTGGAAAGGGTTCAAGATCAAGAAAATTTTTTACCTGAGATTGATAAGATTGATTCATGAGATGAAGACTGAAAGTTTAATTCACTGTCATGCAAAGATTAGGCATCTTTGATGTTCATATGTATGTTTTTCAATTGCTGCTTAACAACTGATCCCATCCTAAAATACTCAAGTTTTTAATCCTTTTTTGATGGGGCTAAAATATAAACGAGTACTATGAACAAAAACAAACAAACAAACAAAATAGACCATTAGGCGGCCTTCCAGGTTTCCACAAAAAGTGCCCCTAACCCCAAAATAGTGCTTCATGGGCCGCTTTAAAAGAGTGGAAGACCAATTAACGGTGCTGGAGGTCTGCATTATTCTGTTCCAGGCTGCTAGAAACAGCTCAAACTTCACAAACAAAGTTTGTCTTTGCACTAAAGTTGAATGGAACTAATGGAATAAAAGTAGGGAATCTGCCAAAATGGTACGGAAATAACATACCAGTACCTGAAAATTGTTTGTACTAAGTTACTTGGACCTCTGGTATCTGCACTTGCTTGCTTAGCATTCAGGTCATGTGTGGAGGTCAGTACTGCTCTATGCAAATCAGCGCTGTGCTGCTGGAAAGAGGAGGCCTCTGTTCAGCTGCGGGGTCACGGCAGAGCACCAGGCCGCGGAAACACCAGTGGTTGTCAGGGAAGCTCTTGAGCAACAAGCGGTGGTAGACCTTAAGATAGAGAGGATGGAGGGGAGGCGGTGGCTACAGAATCTCATTACATTTCCTCTGATAAAGAAGGTACATTGTGTGATGTGCTGGGGTCCAACAGAAGAGCAGTGGAAGTCAGATGTGGAAAATATGCTTGCTGACCGGAGCCAATATTCAAAGGATGCCTAAACAACAATTCCCTTTTATATTTATCAACTCAGCCGTTTAGGATCTGCAGCCGGTGGAATCATTAGACACAACATGCATGCACAATTTGCTGGCTGGCCGTTGTCCTGACAAGTTTAATTGTAATTGCGGGAATACCAATCACATTCACATGGTGGCCCATAAGACTAAAACACACAGGTAAACATCCAGAGAAAATCAAGAATATCTTCAAAATATTAAAGTATTCTTTAAAAGGGAAAAACAGAAAACACATACCAAAACACACACACAAGGTTAAAGCCCAAACATTAGCATAAATGCTTTCAAGCTAACTTTAGTTTGTGTTCAAAATGACAGGATGCAGTGCTGCTGCTTTGTGTTTGTAGTTTATCCTGCACAATCCATGTTTACTTGTTGGTCACACTTGTGACCTTTATTCACCTTTTTGGTTGGGTTTTGGGGTCAGAAGACACTTTTCATTAAGCTACCAAGCTAATAATGTGGTGAACATGCATACTATCAAACATGTGAAACGCTAAACATTAGAATGTACTGGGCAACTTTAAGCAACTTAAATGCTACCAAACTGAAAGGCCTGCAGCTTAGATATTACATGCTGTACTTTATAAAATGTTTACTTTGCATTATTGTGTCTGTATTGATGACTGATTAAAACATTAACAAGACAAAACGAAGCTGAGTTAAACTAAATCTGAGGTAGTGTGGAGTACAATGCTTTTCATTTAACTTTCTGCGTAGATACAATTTTACACTTGTGAGAGGAGAAAAGTTGACGCTATTTTTAATTCCTCTTGCTATATTTTCTGGTCCACTTTAATGAACAGTGCAGCCTCACACGGTCGAATAAGGTAACGATTATCATCTAACATCAGCATGCCTTTTAGCTAACTGTAACATGATATTTTAACATCAGGATGTTATCATTGATCTCGAGTATGACTGCTTCTCTCATGTGATTTTCCCACAGAAATCATACATAAACATGGATTTGTCCTTAGGAAACACCCAAGTCTGCAGGTAGGTCGGCACACTGACCTTTGGCAGCAAATTGGTCACCATTTTTGTTTGTACATTCCAAATATCTGTCCTGCCAAGGATCTGTTTTAGAATATTTTCCATTTCCAAATCCATAACAAAGTGGTCTTTTAATTATGGTGGGCATCTGCTTCCACCCGGTAGAGAATTGTCCTATTCAGAGAGGCCAGTCAACCTCAACAAAACAGAGAGAAATGGTTAATTGGCATAGCGGAGCTTTGATGTGGGTCCAAGCAGCAGAGACCTGAAACTGAAGGACCACTGTTAGAGAGAGAACAGATGAAATATGCCATGCATTTCCAATAATTACCATATGACAGACAGACAGATAGATAGATAGATAGATAGATAGATAGATAGATAGATAGATAGATAGATGCTAGATAGATAGATAGATAGATAGATAGATAGATAGATAGATAGATAGATAGATAGATAGATAGATAGATAGATAGATAGATAGATACTTCATTAATACCAAAGGAAATTCCAGTCATCCAGTTGCTGATGATAATAATAGATAACAAAACACTGACAACAATGAACAAATCAACAATAACAAAAATTATGATAAAAAGGTTGTATTTCATTGTACATTGTATTTCAATTATTTGTCCATAATGCAGTTAAGTCATGTATACACTGACTGAATGAATAGGATTGTTTAGTTCACTTACATTACACATGACATAACCGGAGCGTGTCTGAATCTTGGGCTGTTGTCAATTTATGTTGTTAAGATTTATTGTCTTAATTACAGAATCATCAAAGTTTTACGATGCCTGTAAATTGAGCCACATTTGTAACCGTCCTAAAACTAACAAACAACTCAGTCAGCCTACACCACTAACCTGCACACACATACACACATCGCCAAAGTCATATATCAGAGAGCTGACATTTTAATGTGGAAATTACATGTTAACAAGGTTGTAAATTGGAAAATTGCTGAGAAATTTGGTTTAAATTGACAAGACTGTATTGACCTGTAGTCTTTAGGATGAATCCTCTAAAGCAGCTCTACCAGAGCTCATAAGTTTGATACAGATATGTTCCCTGAAAAGTTTTATTATTTTCATAGTAACCTTCATGTGCCTTGATGTTGCCCCATAATTGGCAGCAACTGTGAAAATGTTGTGGTGATATACATGCAGGATGTTGTATGAAAAATAGTACCAGTACTGTGACTCCACGTGAAGAGTTTAGCCTTTATTGTGGAGTGTATAGCTACCACAGTCCCTTCAGAGGCCTTCCGACCTGAATACAAAATATATAAAGAATGCTACATCTGGCAAACAAACAACAATGTCACCAATTGTGACATAAAATCACTCATAGTCTCATGGTGTGACTTAAACCCTAACAGACCCTGAGGCGATCTTTATAAACTTTTATCTTAAAATCTATTAAGGGCCCAATGTTTTCAAAGATGGCAAATATTTCAGGATCTATTATTTGGATATCTGCATAGGATGGTATCCAACACATCCTGGGTAAAGAGAAATTTAAGGAAAATTAAGATAGTTGAAAAAAGAAAGGGTTCTATGATGGGTTTAATGACTTCATTCACAATTATTAACGGGTTATAAATGTCATTTAATATATCCAACATTCTTTAAATAACCCTGAATAACCAATGCATATAGCGGTGTTTAGTTAAAGTGAACCTAACATATCCTGTACATGTTTTGATGTTTTGGAAGAGAAAAAGCAGGACAGGGAGAGCATTGGTGCGCGCTGGAACCATCCGGAGAAGAGCTGAAAGACGGATATTCCCGGCCCCAGGACACACCCTCCATGCTCTCTCTTTCTCTCTCTCTCTCTCTCTCTCTCTCTCGCTCTCTCTCTCTCTCTCTCTCTCTCACTCCCTCACACACACACACACACACACACACACACACACACACTGTTTCCCACATCGGCTCTATAGCCGCCGGGCGCTTTGGATTGGATTGACAAATGAGCAGCCAGCCGATCGGATGAGAAGAGAGAGTGAGTGAATTTCAGTCCTGCCGGGCGGAGAGACTTTCGATTGTTGTTCTTTCCACACATTTGTGACAACATTGGAGACGGAAGCAGGCGCGTTGTGCGTACTGCTCATATAGTTGTTGTCGGGCTGTTCTTTGTCTCTTTGTGGTGCGCAGAGACGCTGGGAGAAAGGGAGAGAGAGAGAGAGCGAGAGACTTTGCTAATTGGGATGAGAGGTAAAGAGTTAAAGTCAAGTGGGCCGGCAGATTGGACCTTTAAAGCCTCTTAAGAAGGAATAGCGCGCAAGGCGAGTGTGTTCATGCCCGTGTATCTTTGCATGCGTATGTGCGCCTCGGGTGAGTGACTTGTTCCCTGTGGAAATCCACTCTGGACACAGCGGCGAAAGGTGATCAGGTGTGCGTGCGTGGCCCGGCGGAGGAAATTTACAAGCAGAAAAAGCGACAGTGATGGTCTCACCAAACTGGTCACCATGAAGTGGCTCCGCAGGAGTTACAAGGTGTAGACCAAAGAGCAGGAGAGGTGTGCGGACGGAGGGAGCCAGAGCGCACGACACGTTCCCCGATCCCCTGACGCAGGGATGGAGAGGGCGAGCGCGCACGGCAGAACTCCACTGGAAGCCAGAAACAGAAGTCCAGAGATCACCGGGAGGCGAGACATGAGGACAGACGGACACCGGGGACACCTACACCTGCAGCGGACTGTGATTTTTCTCGCCCTGCTCGCGATACAACCGCAGGTAAGCTACCGATTAACAGCTATTTCAGGCGGCACGGCACTTAAAGCTGACTTGTGGCAGTAGTTTAGTTGATATTTTTATTTCATCACAGCTGTGTGGAGACAGTAATGGAGTCAACGCAGTTTCCCTTTCCTTTGCGCTGCTCCTTTCTGCTGCTATGGCGCCGTGCCCACCTGTTGTTCCAGTCCGCCTGTGCGTATTATCCCAATACTACAAGGAATTGACATAAGCGTTGCATTTTAGCGACATATAATGTTAACCTTTATAAACCCTTCACATTTAGCTTCTACTGTAGTGTGAACCCGGTCGAATTTAGATCTTCTTAATTTGTCTCTATAATAAATCTATTTTGCATCTATAAATCATAATCAGTCATCAATAATTGGATTAGTGAGACTGAACTATGAAGTGTTCGATTTCACCTCTCTGTGGAATCTGAAACGCCTTTCAATAATCGTGCTGTAGCTGTAAGAAAAATGGAAATGTCTCATTTTTGTATATTTTTATCACTATGGTGAAATCAGTAAACCAAAACAAACGTTTGGTTAAGATAAATGATATGTCTGTCCTTTACTGACCATGGATTGGATCAGCATAGGAAAGCTGTAGTCAGGGTCGTGTTGTTCTGGCTTTTGTGGCACACACCCTGTGATATATAGTGACATGTAATCATTTGCAGCGTATAGGCAGTCTACAGTGTTGCTCCAGAATCATTTTTGGAGTTAAAATAAATCATCAATAAACCCTTAAATCTTTCCGTAATGATAGACAATGAGAGGTAACACCTTCATCATCCACCATCCTCCCGCTGTTCACCATCCACTGTTATCTACTCACTGCTTAATCAGGGAATATATGCATCTCTTTGATGCTGCTCCATCTTTTCAGCTCATTTGCCTGCCAGCATTATTTGTTTCTAATCTACAATCATATTTTACCGGTTGTTTTGGCCTGTTGCCTCCTTATACCTCACATACATATAGCCTCTCTGTGTGTGGTAGAAAGCCCTCTGGTATGCAGCAAATAGGTAATGATCATTGGGACGAGCTTGATTTTTGACATAGCATCTCGATCAGCACCTCTGCAAACGCAAGAGCAATTTGTAAAGCATGAAGCTTTTGATTAGATGTTTTCTTTGTGCCCTTGTACCCAGAGGATTATGTGTCTGTGTTGTGTTAGTTTTCCACTGGAGAAGACACTGGCATCTTGGATTTGTTTTGAGCTGATCTACGTTTAGTTTGAGGCACGACCTATAAGACTTCTTTGTGATCGGTTGAGCCATCTTTATGCATACAGTACAGACACTGATGGAGACAGGGTTTATACAATTGTAAGGTTTGTGGTTATGATTAGAGTTAGGGAGAGGCGTCATATGTCCTATCCGGCTTGCCATTACCCCATGAAGAGCTGGAGAGGGTGGCTGGGGAAGAAGAACACCAGGGCGACTTTGTTTGATGAACTGACTGAATGAACCGGACTTATATATCTTATACATATCAGAATTTGTTTGGTAACAGAAAGAGAAAAATCATAGCCACCACTCCCACTGGGGAGCACTAATGGGGGGAGAGACAGATTGAGGAACCCTAAAGAAAAGAGTCTGCAGGAGGTGCTGCAAAGAACAATACAACAATGCAGAACAAGTGGACGATTGTATGCAATCAAACAAACTTGAAAACTGTGTCTACGTGACCTGGTTACACCCTGCATGTGCTGTCAAGGATGGAAGCTACTTCTAGCTCCTTGCATGATTCAGGCATTGGGAGGAAAAATGTGTGTGTGTGCTTAATATATTGTAAATGGTAAGTTGTGGTTAAGCATGTGTGTCTTTGGGTGTGTGGGGAGTTGTGGGCCACAGCCGAACAAACTCTCGGGGCGTGTGAACGTTCGGGCAACTCTGCATGTCTCTCCCGGCACGTCTGCAACCCCTTCACTGTTGAAGAACAACACACTCCTCTCCCTCCATTCTTAGACAGCACTGCGGTGTGTAAATGCACCGAGGATTCACTGCTGGTGACCATTTATAATGCAGAGGACCGTGCTGATAGCAGAGAGGCTATTCAGACCTGTTTAGAAGGTAGTACAACGGTAAGCTGGATGGTCACTCAGTATGTGTGAATGTTTTTTTTTCACCCCAAACATCATGCTATCCCTGCAATGCTTAATTCATTGAAGATTATATTTCTATATAATATATATATATTATTTATAATTGTAAATCACTTTACTCGGGTGCATAAATACTACATTCAGACAACTCCACATGCGTTTTCTCCACCTTGACACTTACTCCTATTACTCTGATTCATATATTCAGAGGATGATTTGATGGATGCTGATTTCACTATCTTTATAGTGTATGCACAACACAGATCACACAGATGATATCTGGCACTTTTAGTTAAAGTTTTGTTGCGCTACCTTATTTTTTGTTGTTGTTTTGATTTGAACTGTCACGTTGCCAGTGAGAGTTAGTGGGCCTGACTCCTGGATGGAGTGGATTGGCTGTGACCTCTACAGTTTTTGGATGTACTGAGCCCCTTTAAGCGCTAAGACTCTCTCCTGCAGAGATACAATCTGAGCCCTGAAACCCCTCTCTGTCTCTTTCTCTATCTGGTTTTCCCTCGCTGTCTTTCTCTGTCTCTCTCCCTCCCTCTGAGTAAAAGCCGGTTAGATCACTGAAATGCTGGTATGCTGGGAATGGCTCGGGGACGGGGAGCAGGAGAGGAAGAAAGGAGGATGCAGAGTGATGTGCGGCACTGTATCTCCTCAAACCTTTTGATGTAGA
>OMNV01026715.1:32376-45752 GCA_900303265.1 Brotula barbata | reverse complement strand
AGAGAGCTCAAAACGCCATGTCAACATAAAAGGGACCTCACAAAAGAAGGAGGCAGAGACAGAGATGAAGACAGAGAAGAAGTCATAGAAGATGAAGGCAGAAAAGAGGACATAGAAGATGAAGACAGAAAAGAGGACACAGAAGATGAAGTCATAGAAGATGAAGAAAGAAAAGAAGACATACAAGATGAAGACGGAAAAGAAGACAGAAAAGAAAACATACAAGATGATGACAGAGAATAAGACAGAAAATAAAACATAGAAGACGAATACAGAGAAGACGTAGAAGATGAAAACAGGAAAAGACAGAAAAGAAGACATACAAGATGAAGACGGAGAAGAAGACAGAAAAAAAGACATACAAGATGAAGACGGAGAATAAGACAGAAAATAAGACTTAGAAGATGAAGATGAAGAAGAGGAAAACAGAAAAGACGTAGAAGATGAAAACAGAAAAGACAGAAGATGAAGACGGAGCAGACAGAAAAGAAGACATAGAAGATGAAGACGGAGCAGACAGAAAAGAAGACATAGAAGATGAAGACGGAGCAGACAGAAAAGAAGACATAGAAGATGAAGGCAGATAAAACAGAAAGGACAAAGTAGAAGACGAAGATGGATACGACAGAAAAGAAGACATAGAAGATAAAGACAGAAAAGAAGACAGAAAAGACGAAGATGGAGAATAAGACACCAGAAGACCGAAGAAGAAGAAAAAGACACCAAGGAACACAGAAGAAGACAAGAGAAGCAGAAGACACCAGAGACAGAAGAAGACAGGAGAATAAGAAGACAGAAGAAGATGAGGAACGAGAAGAAAAAGAAGAAGATGTAAGATGGATAAAATGAACAATGATTCCATCATTCACTGAATATTCCAGATTTCTTCCTTTGTTGGCTTTTTATAACACATTTACAGACAGTCTGTTCATGTTTGGGTGTTGCTGCTCCCTCAACTTGTGTTTCATGTTTTAATGCACTCACATGTAGCACTTTTGAGTTTTTTGTTGTTTTTTTAATGAAAAGTGCATAATAAATTAAATGTATTATTCATTTAAAACCTGTAACACCCACACACCCATGAAATTAGTGGGTGTGTGGGGAGCATAAATTGGCCTTCAGACGGTAACGATTAGCAGTCGTGATGTTGTTTTTCTTGTTGTTGTTGTTGTTGTTGTTTACCTCTCTTGTGCTCTGGGTTCCGAATCATTCATGATGCATTTCTCCAGGCCGGTAATAGGTGCTTCAGTGGATACCTATTCCCATCATAAACCCATAAACCTTGATTAAAAGGACCCAGCAGAGAAGCCTTAAGATAAACTACTAATGGCTCTCTAATGGTTCAAATCTCAGTCAGTGTGATTCATTTTTATTTCTTTGATAACAGGGATCTTTCAGAATCCTGTAATTAACCAGCAGCTCAACCACTCTGCTATCAGACGGGAAACACACACACACACACACACATGCATCTACAAAGTTATCAAAACCTTCTCTGGATCACAAACATCTTCTCCAAATGCTTTAAATTGTAAATTAACAGCCTGATGAATAATTGATCAAGTACTGGCGGGGTGATGGATTGCAGCTGAATTACCGAGCCCACCCTCCACCCCACCATGTTTTCCAACAGCCATAGTTTGCATCCAGATGGGGGTAAAAGGCCGTGTTTGTCTCTGCAATCTACGGCAAAGTGCTTCTCACGGCTGTTTCCAGGCGTGTGATGCTCTCCCTCTCCGTTTCCTCCTGTAGGTCCACAAATACCAACAACATGCATACAGAGCCAAGAGAGCATCGCTGTGTGTTCGGGTCGCCGTTCTCTCCAGGGGGTTGCTGCGATGGACTCTGTGATAATGTATGGCTCTCCTGGGACACTGCTACGCTCTCTCCCTACCATTATTATTCACCCTGCTGCAGTCCATCTTCCCTTTTCCTGACTGTCGCTGTAACTGCCTGCCTCTGTCTGTCTTCATATACCTCCCACTGTATTTGGCTTGCCGACTGAGCCACATCCTTCACTTTGTCTCGGTGGCATCGAAGGCTGCCTGCCAAAAAGGAAAAAAGACGAAAAAGGTACTCGGGCTGACTAATATTCCAACCTAACGAGCATGATATATTAAACATATCAAGTTATGGAAATGAGTTCATTAACCACGCTAATTAATGCATTAATAATAAAGATTTTTATTTCGACATACTTGTCATCGCCTAACACCACCCTGCATTTAAAGTCGCTAATGAGTTATAGCAGTTTTAAGTATATCAGTATTTCCGTATTAATGTGCAGATTCGTGCAGGAATGCGTTCATTTTAATCAAATCATCTTCCCTACACGGCTCTCTAGCGTTGTGACTAAAGAGTTCCTATCACATTTTACACAACGTCCACAGACAGACAGACAGACAGTATTTATACAGTTTTATCCATAACTGTTATTGGGATAATGACCTCATTAAAGTGCAGGTAAACATTCACAGGAAGTCACAAATCCCAACTGCAAATAATTTCAGTCAAGAGAACCAGTACAGAGGGATGAAGTCAACTGGTGGTATCTTCATTATCATCATCACTCTCATCAGCTTCATCTTCACCATCAGCTTCATCACTATCATCACCTTTATCATCATGACTATCACTTTCATTATCACTGATATCATCTTCATCATCATGACCGTCAGCTTCATCCTCACATCATCATCACGACCACCACCTGCTCTGCCATCACCTTTATCATTGTCATCACCATCAGCTTCGTCATCATCATCATCACCACCATCAGCTTCATCATCACTTTTATTAACATCATCATCATGATCGCCATCATCTTAATCATCATCATCATCACACCATCATCTTCATCGCCTTCTTCAACTTTATCATCACATCACCTTCATCATCATCATTGCCACCAACACTTTCATAATTATCATCATCAGCTTCATTACCATCAAAATCAAGACCACCATCATCAGCTTCTTCATCATCACTTTCATCATTATCACCATCACCGTAATAACATTAATTAACATAAATTTGATACATTGACCTGATCTGATCAAAATGACCTTCATTCTGCCAATGGGAACGGCTTTCATTCGGATTTGTAAATCTTATCTTGAATGGTTCATTAGCTAAGTTGGTTCCACAGACACCAGAAAGCAGATCCAGAACCAGAACCAGAACTTTTCAGCATGCAAAGCAGCTCATGTGAACCAGCTTTAAACTGTAGGTGGTCTGACATGTCAGACTGCATTCACAACTCACTCTATGTATGGTCCGTATCAGCTTCATCATTACCTATATCATCATCATCATCATGACCGTCAGTTTCATCCTCAACATCATCATCATGACCATCAGTTTCATCCTCAACATCATCATCACAATCACCACCTGCTTTATCACCAACTTTATCATTGTCGTCACCATCATCATCATCATCATCATTATCATCATCATCATCATTATCATCATCACGTAGTATGTGGTGATGACATCATTATAGCATGTACATACGAGGGTATCAGGCCATGAAATTGAAATGATGAATTATTAAGACATTCCCATCTTATTTTGGGAGTGACATTTATTGTCTGTTGTTTCCTATAAGCCGACCTAATTTAAGTCTCGTATTATCACTTGACATTTGATGTAAGCTGCTGCTGTCCTTGTCAGACTCTGCCAATATATACAATGAATTCCAATAACCATTCAATAAGTCACAGTACCAACAAGGCCGCTGGCAGTATTTTAGAGAGACAAACACCCTCCGTCACAGTCTCCACCGTCGTTCTGCGAACTGTGCGGGTTTAAATGATAATAAAGAAAATCTTCATTTTGGAGACAGTAATGTAGGAAATAAAAGGCATGGAATAAAATGAATAAAACATTTGGAATAAGTTATGGCCTCTCAGGGTGACGAAAAGTTTTGAGAATTGCATTTGTGTTATGGAAAATATGCCAAGTGAGAAAAAAAAATGCTAAATGGGCTGTATATGTAATATTTAACCGGCATGTTTGAGCAGCCCTAAATGCCCCTAATGCCCCTAAGGTTTGAAGTGAGTGACTTATGCTAATTCTGTCCTTGTCGCTGAGGCCTGCGTTCAACATCTATCTCCACCAATGAAGCGTTCAGGGACAAAGTGCTGGTAAATATCAGTAATGATGAACCACCCACACACACACACACACACACACACACACACAAAACAGTTTGTCCTCTGCTTTCTGAGACAGAATGTCAGCTCGGTTTGACCTCAGCTCGGGGGCACGGCGTCTTCGGCGGAGCATCTCCTCCCACCGTAAATGACACTGTTTTTCCTCTATCGTCTTGATGACTGGGGGCAAGTTGGATCTCATTTAACACAGACCGTCGGTCACCGAGGGTCAAAAAACAACTCTGCAGAGGTAAACAAGTAACCTGCTCCGGGTTTACTCAGTAATAACCGATGTCACTATCTCATCCTCAGACTGGAACACAACAAATAAGAACAGGCTCAAAAACTGTCCCAGCAAGGCAAACTGCGGATCCACCCCAGCAGTTCATGTTTGCCGGAGGCTTTCGCAAAAAATAGATTTAACATACTGTTCTTTGGCAATTTGCGGGAAATATTTACCAATATATTTTAGGAGAAACATCTGCTTTTATTACAGCTCACACACAATATTGTTCAGTAGTTTGGGATTTGCTACGGGCAATCTGTGAGACGACTTAATGAAGAGCGTCTCCGGAGTCCACTCTCTCACCTCTCTCAACTTTCCCCCCTGTGGGGTAACAAAGTGTCTTTTGTGAGTGTGTGCAGCAGAAATTATTTTCGGCCTTTGGGGCCAGCATCCTTGGAGGTTACTGTAATATCGCACAATAAGCAAAGTGTTTATGCTTTCTACAAAAAAAAAAAGAAAAAAAAGAAAAGTCAATTACATTTGGATTACAGCTGCACTGATATGAATACTCTTGAGCTATATTCAATCTCTGGCTTTATTCTGCTGCACTCTTGAAATGAATATAATGAAACTGAGTTTATGGGCTAATGCGTGAATGTTTTGTGTATTTTGGGGCGGGCGGCTTGGGGAGATTTAAGAATGTTCGAATCCAAAGAAAAGTTCTCTTTCGCCGCTGACAGACACCACGCGTGCAGCGCTTTTCTTCACTTTGGCACAGTCATCCTCAAAATGAGCGACTAAAACTCCAGATCACGGAAAGACTGCAGGACTATTGAAAATGGGAACGAGCAATCAAATAAAATGCACCAGTAAAACATAAATAATAAAATCGGACAGAAAGAGCAGATTAAAAGTGGGACTGTCCTGCACACAGAGATTGTGTAATAATGGGGTAATAAAAGGATAATAGGAAAGCTACTATCAGACTATATAGTGTAATATAATAAAACTACTATATAATGTAGTGTAATGTATAATATTGAGTGTTGAGTATACCTGAGTATCGTGCATATATATATATATATATATATATATTACCACAGTTTGTTACCAAACTGTGTATTTTAGCTCTAATGTTTTTATATTATTTACTGTAATTATTTTCTATTTTTTCAATCTTATCTCCTAGATTTTCCTCTTTATGACAGCAATCTAATGTTCTATACACTGAACTACTCGGTCAGTCTGTCTATTTTGCTGCTGTAACAAATTTGCAAGAAAAAACACACATACACCACTAAAAGCACACACACACGCAATATAAAATGTAATACAAAAATATAAAAAAGATACTTCTGTGAATGCGCGATCATGTGTATGTGTGAGGCTAGATATGTGAATGCTCTCAGTGTGCTTTTTGTGTGTGTGAATGACAATATTTTTCAGTTTCACATCCAAAATATGCGACAAAGAATTTAGAGATAATCCGAGTTGTTTTCTCATGAATGTGTGAATTTTGTTCTCACTGTGGCAAATTTTGCACAAAAAAAAAAATTTGTTGAAAAAATTTAGAAAAATAAACGTGGTGAATTTAAACTGCAAATACTTTCCATTCATATGTCTTACTCAGCGAAGTAAAGTATTTCGCTGTACATGAATTTCATGCAGTGGAACTACAGAGAACGCACAATGCACGATACTTGATAAACTACATGTGACAAACTGGGAATATATTATGAAGTTTTAATGATAAAAGGTTGTATGGAAGCATAAGACACAGACGGTAGAGAGGTGGACAGTATGGATATGTAAAAGAGGATGCATGTGTGATGTATAAGTTAGCAGTGTGTCCTAGGAGGAAAAGCAAGAAAAAAAGAAAGTCGTAACACAGAAGGGAGTCATTATATAACGTGTAGAAAAATGTCCCTCCGCACACATACAGTGAACGTCTTAGAGGACCCAGCTGGTCCTTAGAGATCTTGACCAGTTTTTGTCCTATCATTATGTTTTGTAGCTGCACAGTCCAGGTCTGTGGCAGAGGTCCATTCACCCCTCTGCTCCGGTGATTTTGCCTCCATCCTCTATGCTCTATTTACCGTCATAAACTGCACACATACCGAGCTCGGCAGCGCTCAAAAGCTCAAGGGCAGAGAAATGCAGCATGTGCCATCTTTCTCCCTTCTTCAATCTCTTCCAACAACACCCACGAGACTTCACACTCACTTACGTCTCAATTGAGATGTGGAATTATAGGCCTGGGTGTGCTAATTATCCAGTTACTTTTGGTCCTGGTTAGGCTGGGAAAGATTTGTTGTGGTGTAACTGGAATTATTGCCTCTGCGTGTTAGTACTTAACGTAAAGAGGGTTCGACAAACGCAGCAAATCAATCTACCAGCGGGAACACTTCAGTATAATTAAAAGATTCGATTTCAGTGATCTTGTGCTATGACAAATCACGTACGAGTGTGTCCTGTCTGAAATTTAGGTTTTATTTCGGTTTGGCAAACCTCAGCACGCAGACAAAAAAAACACGGTTCGATTTTGATCGGAGATCGGATCGGAGATTTTGCCTATTAACCAGCTTTCGAGGAAGAACCCGTTCAACTTTAATTACACATTTACAACATGCTGCAGCCAGTAAGCGAAGCGATTCTGGGTCAAGTTGAACACACTCAATGTTGCTGCTCTAATGAATGGCTTGATTAATCAGCGCTTCGCCCATAAATTAAGTTTTGCGTGCGGCCGTTCCACATCAACACACAGATACTAATATTAACATTTTTTTAAAAAATCTGCTCATCCGGGTTCACTTTTCTATCTGTATAGAACCACTGAAAGAATATTTCCATTCCATTCATCACAATCCACGAAATGCTCTCCATCCCTCCTCCTCCTCCTCCTCCTCCTGCTTCTCATTACTGGCCAGGATTCACTCACACTCACTTGACTGAGCTAATGCCACTACACGGCTGAACAAAGCAGCTTCAGTAACGTATTATTAGACAATTAATTACCTTTGCACCCTGCATCTAATTGCAAATGACCATCGTTTGTGACTCGTGGCCTGTACTGACAGTGTGGATCTTTGGATCTGTTTTCCCCTCCAACACGGCTTGTTGCAGCATCATCAAATAACGTGAGTCATGCCAACAGCCTCTGTGAACGTTTCACATTGTGCAACATTGATCACAACCTTTCAGTTTTCTTTAGATATAATCTATGATTCTCCACATGCAGGGAGGGCACTGATGTAGAGAGAGAAATAATGGAACCCCATTAGACTCTCGTCTGTGGGCGCTCACAGCAATTAACAAATTATTGACAACACTCGTTTTTTCCTGACGGGAAAGTTTACTTTCCTAGTTTGTTTTTGGATCCTACGAGACGCGAGAGTGCAACTTGTGCACATGCCATGTCACGCTCTCATCCCTTTGTGTGGTTTTATTACCTCTCCACTCCAGTAAAAGTCCTGATGATGGCAGGGGAGTGGTGAGCCAAATCGTAACCGAATGAGTGCGGACAGCAAAGTGATTGAAAGAGTGGAAGAGGACAGGCCTTGGAAGAGCCGTAAAATGAAGGTGTCGTTGGAGAAGAGGAGGAGTACAATCAAATCTATAAAAAGTCATTCTTCATTTTTATTAGCCTTTCTTATAGTAGACCTGGCAGCTTACTTCCAAATGTTACTGGACAAGCTCTTAATTAATTACTGTTAAAAGATGGCAAAAGCACAGAAATACTTGGAATTCGAGCTAAACCTGAGAAATACAAACCCTCATATGCTAATTGGCGTCGATATTGCCGGCTACTTAACCCGGATTTATGCGAGAACAGCTTGTGCAAAAATCTGCAAAGTGAACAGTGGTGGAAACGTTGCAGAGTGGTTTGTGTCTTGATAATTGGCTCCATCCTGCTGCATCTAGCGGAGACCGCAGATCACAGGGGTCTGCCGTCGGTCACACGGCCAAGATGCAGTTCAAACAATTGCATTTATTCAGTTGGCACGGGGGTTTCAAAGAGAAAATCTTCAATCTGCTGTTCTGTGGCAATTACTCCAAAAAAAAAAAATCAAAACCGCAGCATTCAGCATTTCTATTTGCTCAGGGAGTTAAACCGCTTTTGAAGGTCCACGAGCTTTAAGCGGGCAGGGGCCGGCTACTGGGCGAGATCGCAAAGAGCAGTGGGCGATGTCGCTGCCCTTTGGTGAGGGACGATGCGGCGGGCTGAGTCCTGGCCGCTGCATCGCACGCTCCACATGTCTCTCTGTTTTTGTCTCACCCCTAACTAGTCATGGAGAGGCTGTCACCGTTCGCCAAGCCATGCACGGCTGGCCTGAACACACAAATCTAACAAGCTGTTTGGCAGTGAGTGACTCAAGTTTGTTAAGGTGACAAGTCAGGATTTTGTGTACTCGGTGTGGCTTTTTGTGCACCGTGTTGCAGTGTGTAACAGGAACAAGTGTGGTACATTGTTAAGTTTGAGGAAAAGCTGTTGACCATGGCAAGAACAGCCGGTGGCCGTGGGAGGCGCCGATTCTCTTTAATGGTGGATCTGCAGCATCGACCTTTTCTGCTGGACGTTTTTTTTTTTTGCAGTTGTGCCTGTCTGGAATTTGAGCACACGGCCAACCGGTGGCACGTGGAAAAGGATCAGATGGAGGCCAAAGCAACAAATGTTTGCTATCTCCACGGAGCGTATGCCTGAATTACTGTAATTGGCCACAAAGCACGACAAGATAATGGACGTTACCATCGTTTGCTACACAGAAATGTGTTTGACATTTAATGGGTCGAAAAGTCGAGTCGACTCAAATCTTGTTTGATTAGTCCAGTGTCACATCCGGTGACTCAAAGGGCTTTAGAAGCCCACGGAGGGGAGGAAAACACCCAAAAAACCTTAAGGTGAAGGAAAGAAGGGAGGAATCATTGGAGAGGGAGAACAGAGAGAGACAGAGAGAGAAGTAGAGAGAGAGAAAGAGAGAGTTCCACTGGACCATTTAAATTATTCGCCCTGGAAACACGAAACTGTTTGTCTGTGTGTGGAGAACCTACACTGGTACCCATGAGTCATAACTCGTTTTCTCAGATCAGAACTCGAGTAAAGGGGACATACGGTGTCCCCCGCGGTGGATTTAACCCCCCGGGTGGCACTGATCAAGACCAAAAAGGAGTGAAGATGACGGATGGTGTGACATCACATCCGTGACAAAGAGCAGCGTGGAGCGTGAATGTGAGTTTGTTGTCTTCGTGCTGACAGTGCCGTCTGTTTGACAGCGGCTGTCATTACCGACTCGTCTCCGCTCAGACGGTGAGGGCTGCCGGTGCAACAAGCAACGGCTTAACGTTAGCATCTGATTCACAGCGACAACAGGGGAGAGCGCTGAGAGTGTGCGTGTGTGAAATCAAGGATTCTTTATGACGTCAGCACTGCGTACGTGACCGAGCTGTGTACGAGGGAAAAACCGTCGTATACGTCCTGATTCCATTCGGCAGTTAGATGTGACGTATTTGTTGGTGCCCTATTTCTAATGTTATAAGTCATATATAAAACATAATCATGCACCAAACAAAATTCAAAACGAGGGAATGTAATCCAAATGTATGGTAAATAATACAAAATAATCATAACCAATATCAAATAGAACACAATAAGCCACCTTTACGATTTTTGAACCTTTAAGACTATTTTTGATATTTTCATACTTTGTCAAAACAGTCACTTGTGTGTACTTTAACACTCTTTATTACGAGAGACAATCACATTTCTAAACGATGAACGATGACATGAAACCTTCCCCTGGTTGCCAGCCAGCTCCTGATATGAGAATCGGCAGACACCAGAAGCTCATCCTTACACACTCGCCTAATTAAGGAGCCGCGGTCCGTTTTCGCCTCGATTTTCTCCCTCTGTCCCTCCCTTCCATCCCTCTCTCTCGGTTTTATTTATCACATTTTCCGCCCCGCAGAGATCATTCGGAAGGGAAGGGAATCCCATCAGGCAGTAACAAAGCGAGGCCAGTGACCACACAGGAAGCTTTTGATTCCCGCTGGAATGTCCCGAGCTTTGGCAAACTGTCAAACCCAGTGGACACAGCGCGGCTCTGAAGCACAATGGCACAGTTTAAAATCAATCCAGCGTGCAAAGCCCTTCCTAAAAACTTCATCATGCAGATCTAATAAAGGCCTAAACACTGCTCAGCGCTTACGTGATTCTATTAAAACGTCCACTGATATGAAGCTGATTAAAACCGGAGAATGCGCTCGAGCCGTCTTACCGAGTTCAAGTCCAGGCTGCTCTGCACCCACTCCTTGGCATCGTTATATTCTTCATTCAATCCCATAATGTACAGCGTATCCAGCGAGTCCACGATGGAGGCTCCTCTCAGTCCACCTGCAAAATGCACAAGGGAAATATATCACAGTTAAACTCTGTGAGGCGGGCAGGCCCAGAAAATGCTGACACGGCACGTCGGGTTGTGTTTTTAAACAGTGTATCGGATTGATTCCAGGCTATTTTCATCACTAATCTCTGTGCTAGCGCAGCAACAGACCCAGATGGCGACGGCGTTTTCTTGGTATAAAATTTCCATAATGGGAAGAATACGTTAGTGACGATCAAACGTGTCAAAACTCTCAAGTTTTAATGACGAGTACCAGAGGAATGGAAGCAACGTGTACAACACCTCACAAATTACTCGTTTAGGGCAAATTTTAAGTACTCGAGAGGTGGATGAGTACGCAGATTAAAGCGAAAAATGTCACCTTTAATGTTCTGATGAGTAAAAAAAAAAACGGCTTGACAGCTTGTGTGATGCAAAGTGAAACATGACAGCGTCTGACACTGGAGTAATTGCTGCGGTGACGTGGAGTGACAGAACCAAAACTGGGCTCGGTGCGGACCAGCTGAAAAAGTTTTCTCGCCGATGCCTCGGCGACGACGCGGCGTTAGAAAGTTTCCACCATATTCTGCGTTCCACTGGGGGGAAAATAAAAAAATATACTCAGATTATATAAAGTTTATCATCTGCTCCGGGATTCATCTCAGCGTGTGTGTGTGTGATCCCTATTTATTTAACTCAGTGTGTCTAAATATCACCCTCCGAGTGTGCACAATCTGCCTCGGTGTGTACAGTTACGCTATGAGCTTGTGTGTGTGTCTGTCTTTCTGAATCTCATTTGAAGCTATTCATTTCTTTTCACCCACTAAATGAGAAATGCTAAAGGGTTCCTATTCCCTCCTGGTGGCCTCATGCGAGATTGGACGGCCCTCTTTTCATTCTCGCGCGGCCAAATATTATGCAAATGCGACTCGACTTCGCCGGGACGACTGTGCGCGAGTGGAAAAAAATAAATATTATCTTTAATGAATAACGGTAAAAAGAGTTAAAGGGTAAACGACGGCTTGGAAGTTTAATAACAAGAAAGCGTGGCTAAAGACGCGATGAATCGAAACGCTCGGGGACGCCCGCCGTGGGTCGCCGAAAACGAGAGAGAGGAAATGGACCGACCTGATTAAATGTGAGAAATGATGAAAAATAATATTTGATATTTTTAAGGCAACCTAGCGTACAGTAGATGGTTGGATTGATGTGATGCAACCGCGCGGCAACCTGCCACATCAAAGTGTGGAGTTCTCTCCGAGACTGTTTTTTTTTTTTTGTTTTTTTTGTCAAAGCTCACCCGATATGCAAATGTGAAAGCGCGCCTTTGGGCAACGTGGCACAAACGTGGGAAGATAAATAAATGGAAACATTCTCTCCGCCTGTCTTTAAGGATTCCGCACTTCTACGTGAAAAACAAAGCCGTCGCAATCCGCCGGTGAAGCGTGGTGGACGCCCACGGAGCGTTGTCTAACGTGATCTAAATGACTGACGCCGGATCAAACCCGCTCAGTGTCAAGGCGGCAGCGTTGCCTCTCTCCATCGGTTTAAACTGACAAATCTGCTCTGTTGTTCTCCGTCTGAAGGATTTTCAAATCTGCGGGCCGCCCCGTTCATTTACCTACAGGCCGCACTGCTGCAACGCCGCAACTCAACCGCCAACTCATCTCTTTGTCTATTTGGGTCAGCTGATAAGGTCAGTGGGATGTCAATGGTTACACTGAAAGGAGATCGATGACTGCTACCACATGCTGCAGCCATAAATAATTCCACTACGGCTCCCAGTGTCGGATGCACACGAGACGCGGTCCGGGGACGTCTTTCGTTTTCTCATTTGCCGACTACGCGCCGAGCTCGTAGGCGGAACTGGGGTGGTTATAATCTCTCGTCGGTGCGAGCGTTCGATTCAAACGCGCCCACTCTTCGCCGCTCGTGCTCTGCCTGATGGCAATCCACCTCACACTGTCAACGAGAGGACGGCGCTCGCCTGAAGTGAAACACATGTAGGCAACGCAAAGCTAGGGGACCATCTGCTGGGGTTGTTAGCGCTGCGCTAGTATGAGCTGTATATCAGATGTACGTTGATGTATCGTGTCGGCATAAATTACAGTTTATGATAACGTGTTACGCTGCAAAAAAAAAAGAAAAAAGAAATTCCACACAAGCTTTAAATTTCCTTGCAGAGCAGTTTTATCTGACATATTGTGATGGTGACAACTTAGAGGAGAAATGTAATCAGATAGCTAATGGCCTCTGGTTACCCAACCCCCAGAGGTAGCTACGGGGGGCTGCAGGCGGGGCAGTGGAGCGTGGAAAATTCCTATTGAAAACAGCGCCAATGCTAAGATGATTGATTGACTCTGAAGAGGGACAGAGCAGATCAATCCATCACGGAGCGCTCCTTCAGCGCGCATGGTCCAAATCTATACAGGGACCCGATTTATTTCTGTAACCCTTAACAAATGGAGGGAGCCCTAAGAGGTTCTGGGAAGGCGAGGTTAATGGCAGGGTGCTGCTGTGATTACACATAAGAGAGTCCTGCATACAGAGAGCCGGAACCACAACACAGCCGTTCTCTTGATGCATCCGTCTGCAATTTAACGTCCCCCCCCCCCC
>OMNV01026715.1:14916-28167 GCA_900303265.1 Brotula barbata | reverse complement strand
TGAAGAAGACATTGGGATGAGTGGCAACACGCACACAAGTATCTTCAGCAAAGCCCGGTTGCCCTAGACTCAACCCCCCGTGGACATACGAGTCCAATCTCCAGTGACGGTTGTTCCAGCTTCGTCTCAGGTTCCTACGAACACAACTGAGCTGTTTAAAGAAAGAACATAACTGCAATAAATGGGAGGAAAGAAAAAGGATAAGCAGAGTCTAAATTTAATCTAATTAATAATAACAATAACATTATTATTATTATTGTAGGATTCATTTAATATATTGCACACTTTTCATTCAAAAAAAAATCTTCAAAGTATTAGTATTTGTGATATTGTTATGTCTTTTTATTTTCCAACCCCTACTGTAACACCATCTGGTGTCTTGATACACGATGGAGCTTAATGACTTCTTCTTCTTCTTCTGACGTTCTTCGGTTTACAGTTGTTGTTGTTTTTTTAATGTGATAAGATTGTTGATGCGTCTAAACTTGGAGTACCAGCGAACTATGAAAGTGTCAAGTGGCTAATCAACACACCTTCA
Source organism: Brotula barbata (assembly GCA_900303265.1). Taxonomy (NCBI): domain Eukaryota; kingdom Metazoa; phylum Chordata; class Actinopteri; order Ophidiiformes; family Ophidiidae; genus Brotula; species Brotula barbata. The sequence continues at coordinate 27,629 of OMNV01026715.1, read as the reverse complement.
CAAATTAATCTGATCACTAACACATGCAAAATACACGCTGCCCAGGCCTGATTAGAGCGGCTCCAGACATAGAACGGTACACACGTCAATCTAATTGCAGAAATCTAATTTGCTACTCTGGGAGAGCGTGGCGTGTCAGCGCAGCAGCCATTTCTGATATGACAGCCTCTCAGATGAGATTACACATCGCACAGCGCTATCGAACCTCTCACCTCGCCCTGCTCCCAACAGCCTTTCTTGCATTGATCACACACACACGTACACACACCATAGAAGAGAAGATCATACATCCGACGCTCTGTCAACACACCGAGCTTGATTGGATGTGACAGCTAAAGCGAGCGCCTGTGATTAGGTTAATAAAGACACACGGAGCGGCGTGGAGCTCCATTTCAACCAGTCGTGACATTTGAAAGTTTTTAATCCAGACAAAATAAAACCAATAGAAATCCACCTCCCATCCACGCGTCTCTGATTTCTTCCCGTCTGCTTCGTCCACGAGACGTCATCTCATCAGCGCGCAGCTTTCCAATTTAAAAGCGCCGTAATAACCTGTTGACAAAGAACGCCCGGCAGCGGGAGAAATGAATCCAGCCATTTTAAAAGAGCAGCCGCTCTGTTTGTAGCAGGCCAACAGGCATGCAGGAGTAGATGAAGGATGTGCAGTTAGGAGGTTATTGTGCCACACAGACATACACACACACACACACACACCATATGTTCTGTGTATCTGTGTGCGTACGTGTAAAAAAAACTAAAAATCGCAGCTTATGGTATTCACGGTTAAATATGATTTCATTTAATCTATTTCACTGCTTCATCCCTTTCTTTCCCTCCGCTTCCTCGACTTCCAGAACACCAAGCGCTCTTAGCACTCTGTATTAACCCCACCCTCCCCCCAGCCGCCCCATCCTATAAGTCTCCCATAATACAACATCAGCATTGATGTTGTCCCAACCCTTGCGGCAGGATGCGCCGACAGGAGGAATTAATTTCACGCGATTTTTACATATTTATTCTACCATCCCTTCCTCCGTCCTTCCACTCGAGTCAGCGGCCTCCATCACATCTGGAGACCAACCCGAGAGGTCTTTGTTATGGCTACCAGGTGGATGCTCACATGTACGAGGGAGGGGGGAGAGGATGTGTGGGAGAGGGCTCGAGAGTGAAAGCTAGGTAGCGAGCTGAAGAGGTCAAGCTGGTGTTAGTCATCTGTATGAAACATTCTACGCTGCACTCCTGGAGCGCTTACCAACACCGCAAGCTACGACGTTCACCACAGGGACAAAAGGATTTGTGCTGCGCCGGCTGGTAAAGTGTGAAGGAGTGAGACGGCCGCAGCTGTGGGAGACGGAACAAATATTCTAGGATACGAGCGTTGCTTTTTGTAGCTAATGTGACAGAGGACAATATCAAGATTTACAGAAACTGCTTTAAGGCCTTTAGAAACTAAATGCGCAACTGGGAAATGCGACTCTACTTTGGGAGTCAAATAATAAACCCTCGCACATTGGACACTGACAATTTTTCAACTAACAGTGTTTCCGTTTTGGTAGGTTTTGTCTTAGAATAACTCTAATTCTGAAATAAAATAGCCAATATCCCCCAAATTGGTGGAACTGCCTTGCTTTCTGATTAATTCAAAGATAGACACGTACACACACATCTCCACTATTTGAACCACTTCTTTTCGAAAAACTAGCGATATAATGAAAAGTCTGTCAACAGGCTAAAAGAAAAGTGATACATGAGGTTTGTTACCATATAAACATTAAATGTTGGTAACACCCAATGGATCCGTCTTCATAAACACTGGTTTTTATCTTGTGAAATACCAATCGTTTACAAAGATACTGATTGTATTAGGATGCATTCCTGTGAAATCTGTACAAAAAGGACCAAATATATAAATAATAAAATAATGTCAAATTAAAATTCCGTAGCTTTGAAACCGCAAGAAACATTAAACCGTAAATGATGAGATTTAATCTACTTATCAGTGATTAAGGTCCTAAGTTATGTGTGTGTGTGTGTGTGTGTTTATGTACATATTCTTCCCGGTTCTTAAAGAATCACGAGATAAAAACAAATGTGCCTTTGTAGCAGGCCGGCCGAGGCCTGAGAAGAATTTAAAATGTGAGCTGTCACTGAAATAAATGGAACGTCTGATAAAAGTCAAAGTGGACAGCTTTACAGATGATGGATGAAAAGATGGGCGGACATGTTAGCACTTAGGGGAGGACAAGCTATTGTGAGTCTCTTCAGTTCAGTAGAATGTTTGTGTAGAATGTGGCTGTTGTACGGATGGGCCGCGAGCAGGCAAAGATGAAAAAAAGGACCAGATCGTAATGGACCCTTTAAAAGGAGAATGAGGAGCAATTTGCTGCTTAGCACCGCACAGGCCGTGTGAGTTTGGCGATGCGGCGGCTTCTCGGATTAAAAACACCGTGTCTGTCGTTCGCAGACGACATCATTATCATCGGAGTGATTTAGTCCTACGTCACTGGAGCTTGATCGCTGATTACAGAGCGGCAGAGGTCGGGGACTGACCGGACAGAGGCAGAACATAAAGGGCTTTGAGGAAACATCTGGACGCAGCAAATCTGACCTTCACGCTTATCCATCGGCCTGCGAATCAATGATTACGGTCCAATCCAATCCAATCCCTTCTAATCCTCCTTCTTCATCATATATTTTCAAACTGCTTTTTCATCATCTTGTCCATAATCTCCGCAGAGAGGCCTGATGATGCACTTGTACCCACCGAGGGGAATTTGTTGTTGAAGGCGGTAAGAGGACGGATTTATTAGAGAAAATGACGGAGACGCTTTGTCTCATCGTCCTGCCTTGGGCTTTAGGTTGAGGTACTATGACTTCCTACTACAGGTCACTGATTTTGGAAAAACAAGAGGACGAAGAGCCGTGTGGGCTGCTGTCATGCCAACACATCCAAGAAATACACCTCTAGATATGGAACTCTTTCAGTCAGTTGTTGGAGTCATGAATCCTATAAAAACGCCAAATATTGTCTGGATTTATCTTCCTCAACAAGAGGATTGGTGCCTGGTCCCTGTCATGTCACTGCACTACTGCAGTTTTTATGTCACCTTGGTTGGGATCCTAAAACTTTTTAGACACATTTGACACAATTTAGCAAGTTTAGTTTTTCCAGTGTAATATTAACCAACTGAAAGAGGAAAAAATGGATGATTAATAAGAAAGTAATGACGCGTCGCCGCCCTGACTTCCAATACATTGGGGAACCTGATCTGTAAAGCAGATTTTCGCTTCACTTCATTTCCAACCCAAATTGTCTGACTGTCTTCTTGAGTTAGTCCTACGAGTCGATCGATTGGGTGTGTTCTGCTCTCCAGGCAGCTCTCCTTGCATCAGTACCAGCAGACGTGGAGCTCGTTCAGCCAGGACCTTACGGCCCTATAGGCAACGGGAGGAAACCTGCTCTGACTGAGACCCAGTTTACAGAAGCCCGCTCTGTAATCCTCGATCTGCCAGCACCTTTAATACTCCGTCATTCATCTGACATCATTCCTTTGTTCTTAACGGGTTTATTCATTCAATCAATGATCCAAATCAAAGTGAGATACATAGAGAGTGGAGGTGCTCTAACTCCCTTGGAGAATTGGGACCAAATGCACCAGAGACCCTGCAGGAAGTCTTTGCAAAACATACTCGCTTGAAAAAAATAAAAAATAGTAACTACAAAAATGAGAATAACAATTGGGCATTAATCATTTTAATTAATCCAAATGGGCAGCATGGTAGCTTAGTGGCATTACTGCCTGTGAGTGCTGCCCACTGCTCCTCATAGTTACCACGGGTTAATTGCAGACAAATAATTTCTCTACGGGGATCAATAAAGTACTGTTCTTTCTTTCTCTCTAATTCATTTTCTGAACATTTTGACAGATGAGAGGAGGAAAAAAAAATCAAAGCTGTAAAGGACAAAAAATATGAGGCTGTACTTTTTTTCTTTTTTTTTTTTGAAGTCTCACATTTCCAGATGTATACTACCAGGCAGTAACTGAGTCTCTCAATAATGAATTAAAAGACCATGATCACTACAAAACCAGCATGTTCCCTTTCAGAGTTGATGACTAATTAACTGTTGTTGTTAGAGCACCGCCATCAGTTCCATTTCTGATTCTTTTCTCAGTGGCCAATTATAGCAAAAACTGTGATGAGCGTTTAAAAATAAAGGTAGGACCTTTTGTCTGGCTTTTTGTCGTAAATGTTTCTGATATTTGAACCTAAATTGGAGGAGAGACTCCGAAATAAAACCATATTTTGGAGAAAAAAAAAAGGTGGAAGATCTAGTTCAGCTGAAATGGGCGTGGCCTGTATGGATGGGCACGGATCATGTCCAACATGTCCACCGTTTGTCGATTTTTGAGATCTTCTGCTACCAGACAGGCACCACCGAAAACCACTGATTCCACAGAAGCATAGGACCAGCAACATGCAGCTGCACTGTTCGATAAACAGCATCACACACCTATCATTCCTCTACGCTCGTTCTCACACATCTTTATGACAAGATAGATGAATCGTGTCCCCATCTTCCAACGCCATATTGGATTCAAGGGATGAGAGAAGATGCTTTATGTGCTGCAATTATGATGATATGTGATGTGCCCCGCCAGCAGTTTCTGTTGGAGGTCTTACTGGTTCCACAACAAATAGGCTGTATTGAATAGAGGAGTGGGATCTGCTCCCCGGTGGGCGGAGACGGGGAGCACCAGCAGAGGTGTCACCTGCTGCTGGTTTCTATGGAGATGGATGTCATCTTCTGCACGATGATGGAACCCACGGGACGTAGGAATGGAAGTGGAAATGGGAAGTGGGTGACGGTGACAACCGTTCACTTTGCGGGTGACCATAATGTGACAGGTGGTGATGGGCACCATTTGCGTAGGCCTTCATTTAACCGAATGATACGGGTGGTGGTCACTCCCCCTCTATTCTCCCCGAGCTTTAGAGTGCTCCTATCAAGACCAGACATAAGGCACTCTGGGATGTTAATTGAGAAGGAGGACAGCCCTGTATGTTCTGCCTATTATGGGGGGCGGAGCGGAGGCAGTTTCCAGCTTAGTGCTCTTAATAGAGCATGCTGCCTGGGTAACAAAAAGAGGGCGAGAGGAAAATGTAAAAGGTGCTAAAGGTTTACTGCCATTTTAAGCAAAAGCTGCTGGAATGCACGCGTATTCATGGATTTGTCTGTGCTCTGTAATGGTTAACGTAAGAACCTTTGTGGCTCTGTTTGCTGTCCAACATAATAATAATAATAATAATAATAATAATGCATGACGCTGAGCACTGGTCACAATTCTTCACCAGTTCGAGGGGATCCGTGGACCCAAAAGCCTATAAAACAGGATTTCATTTTTCAATTCCACCTCCAGCTGCAGAGGACTAAATAATAGATACCCAGGGCTTCATCATCAGAGCCATCGATCCAAGCTAAATCAAGCTTTCAAATCATCTCCCGTCTGCTCCTCCAAGAGAACCTGGCTGGGCCTTACATCATCTGAGGAGCCCCCAGGATTTCCTAATAAACGTTACAGGTATTAAATGTTCCCCAGGCGCTCCGTGAGAGGAAAGGTGAGGAGTTCAACCCGTGTCACCAGAGGTAGAACCAATATGCATTCTAGGAGAACTCCCAGCAAAACCCCACGACCTTATGCGCCGTAATTACACCTCCAGGGATTTGAGATATCAATTTGGAGGATTGAAAAGGGCTCGTGACAGATGGGCAAAGAGAGCACTTTGTCTTGAATGAAAAGAGGCCTCTGCTATTTAATTTCACTCTTAAAGAGGGACTGGACGGGCTCTTCTAGCATGTGTTTGATCACGGTATGGCTGTATAGCGGCTATTTTGACAACGGACACATGTACCGATTATTTAGTTTAGATCATTATTTATTTGGATTATTTAAGCTTTGTTTCTGCACATACTGAGTAAAAGTGTCAGTCAGAGTCTGGTCCTCACTGGAGAAGAAACAAGAAGGAAATCTGTACTTATAGAGATAACAACAGATGACAACCGATCAACACAACACAACGTTTCTCCTGAAGTGACAGTGCACCATTTACTGGTCTTAAATGACAATATCATATCTATGTGACACTGGCTGAACTGTAGTCAAATGTTCAAATTATGATAAGCTGGAACTTGTATTGTTAATGTAGAGTGACTGTAATGTTTGGATTATGGAACGAGACCGGCTGCTTATTAATAATACACATGAACAACTAAAGCAGGGAAAAAAGAAAAAAAAATTGTCCACATTAGCTTATCTTAGCGCTGGTCAGGTATTATCTTTGTATTTCTGATATTTTTTTATTTTAGTCCATTAAAATTGATTGGCGGCAACAGCCCTGGATCACCCAGTAGCTCTGGCTTTAGCTGAGTGTTCATGTGAGAGACTCTCATGAGGTAATGATGTCAACATCACTTTAATCCAGCATGGAGCCTTCAGCTTCCCGCTTCACGCTGAGGATGAGGCAAGAACTGCCTCTTGACTGGTCTCACCCGGATTTGCACTGCCAGCGTGGGCACTGAAGGAGAAACCCTTTGGTCACAAGATACTATTATGCAATGCTTTGCTCTCAGGTCTCCCCCCCAATAAGAAACCTGATAGGTCAGGCGTGGCAGCCTGGTTGGAAAAGCTCGCAGAGCTCGTATCACACCTGCTCTGAACTCCCTGCACCGGCATTGGGAAAGAATGCACGGTCTATAAATCTATTCATAGACTCATGCCTGACACAATTATTGATATGCTGCATAGATATATACCCAGAATCCGAAGATCCACAGACTCTGCTGCTTACTGTACCAAAACGTCAGACAGACGGTGAAACCGCCTCCTGCGATTTACGACCAAAGATCTCCTTCTGTCGTGGAACCCGACATCAAAGTTTTTAACACTGTTATTACCCATTATTACTAATCAACAGCTATACTGCCACAACCACTAATGTTTGCTTCTGTTTTCTGTTTGACAACATTTCGACGGTAATCAACCTTCCCGATAAATCATAGAATTAGAAAATCCGTTGCCGGGTTTTAGAAAATGATGAAATATTTCAAACGTTTTGAAGATTTTTTTATTTTATTTTTTTTAATGACAGTTATCTAGAGAAGTCAAACTAGAACCCCTAAAGCTGCTCTTGTGTCATCGCCATCATATTGTTTGGTGATCTTAGCGTTAGTTTGCATCCCAATGCCAGAGGAGAGTCGTTTTGATGACGGCCACTCATCTGTCCAAAAATATGAATCGCGGCTAAAAGGTGGAGCTTTTAGTCCATCTAACACATTCTTCAGGTAGCCCTTCCAACCGAAGCTTTAGTCTCCAGTGCCACATCGCCTGCAAATGGTGATTTGATCATTACATGGATGGAAAGCCTTTCCAGGATACGAGCAGAGAGAGCCTGGTTCTAACTCGCGTTCTCTTGTTCCATTTTATAGTTTGTTGTTTAGGTTCTTCCTTTCTCCTTGCAGTTGTTTTCTCTTGATCTAAAGCACTTTGAGCCTCTATCTGATCCTATACAACAGTTTGTCTTATTGTTGTTATTATTCTCTCAGAAATCCACTTTGCTGAAAGCCACAAAATCACCATGGTGCCCTTAGTGCCAGTCATTCTGAAAGCCTGCCTAACCCTGGACTTTACAAGAGGTTAGCACAGGAGCCCAATTAATCTCTCTCCCCATCTCTGTGGCTGCCAACGGAGAAAAAAAAAGGAGAAAGTTTCAAGGACATGAGGATGGGTACACACAGTTGACTTAAAAGACATGTTCTCTAGCTTTTCCCAGCACGCAAACAAAAGCAAAAGGGAGGAGAATGTCTTGGAGAGTGTCCAAGAGCCTTTTTCCACAAAAGAACTCTGAGCTGAATTGCCTCTTTTTTTTTTTTTTTTTTATTCAGATCTGAGAAAACAGCCTCGCTTATAAGACTCTAGTGATCAAAGATTAACGATACAAACAGTCTGTCCAAGCCAATTCTCTTCCAGGTACGTGGTGGTGAATAGTAAGTTTTCCAAAGGGCAAATAAAGCTTGAACAACACCAAAACCGGTCTCCCAAACTCCGAGAGCTGTTTTCCCAGAACGAACATAAACTGGGTCAGTTCGAGGAACGCTTAACGGTTAATTACATTCAGTTAATGCAGCTATCCTAGGAGTGCAGTAACGATTCTGACACACCGACCGAGAGGAGATTAGACTAGTTTCCTGCTTTTTTGCTACTTTTGGAAAACACTACTTTCTTGCTGTCTCTGGATATTCTCTTGGTGGACATAAAAGTTTGTATTTCCAGTTTTCTGGGGGTTTTTTTCCAAGATAATGTGCTGTTGCGAGCACATCATCATTTACGCACAAAGAACACCAAGCGATGTCTTATGGCTCCGTTCAGTCTTCCTCTGAGATGGAACCATCAGCGCCGACTTTTATTTAATGCTTCCCATCGTGAAACTAGGCCAAGAGAGCTCTGGGAGCGAAACATTCCAAATAATTCACCGCACTCAAGGCTTTCGCTGTGGAGGCTTGCACCGTTAACAAGTGTCCCAAAATGACTTTGCATTACTTTCCCACACTCTTAAATGAATTCATATCACCACATGGGAGAATCGTCTTTGCTAATCGCAAAAGATCTTACAAAGCTACTGATATCTTCACCTCTTTGCTGCCGGCTTTCTACCTCCTCTTCCAAAGCTATACGGCCGTTACGCCTCTCCTCTCGCTCTTACGCTGCCCGCCCATCATCTGTCTCCGTATGAAATGATCCTCGTTGGCACAAACACACCGCTCTTGTCAGGAGTACGCTGACTATAATCAAAGGAGAGTTTGCACGAGAGCCAAAGGAGGAGACAAATTGAAGGAGGCAAAATAGCTGAAAGGGCGGACGCAGTGACAAAGATGGTAAAAATAGACGATAACAGTAAGGCTATTCAGTTATCCAATGTGAAGGGAGAGGCTGTCAAAGAGTAGGGAATATAAGCCTCCAGATTTACTCTCATTACGCTCCATTAATAACAAAGCACATCTCCATCAGAAGCTCACTGTGGCTTTATCCTATTTTTTAAAAAAGGCCTGCTTCCTTAAAATGCTACAATAACGTCCAGTATTCCAAAATGTGCGCCTGTCTCTTTAAATATGCACTTTTTCAAGGACTTTACTGAATCTCAAAAAGAGGCAGAATGACTGAACATACAGTCAATAGCCCAGATTTCTCTTCTTTTCGCCCTTGAGCGAGAGACACTTTTAATCAGCTCTAAAGGCGGAGTTGAGATGGCAAAAGTAAAATAGGGAACGGAATGAACGCCAGGTTTGGAGTGAGGACTCAAAATGAGGGATCAAGTACACGAGTTATAGACTTAAGGGTCAGGACGATGGAACAAGATGAAGAGGAGGTTTACAGTAAAATGAGAGAGAGGGTTGGGGGAGGGGAGGACTATAGCACGCTGAAACAGTGAGGAGCCTTTTCTGGCCTACATTTGGCACCAAAAATTGTATTTCTCAGCCTTGTATGTATGGCTACCTAACCTCTGACCTTAATCCTAAAACTGTGTCAAGTTTGTGGAGACGCCTCTCCGGGCCGCTCTCCGTTTTGCTCCGTCCGTCTCTCTGTGCTGACTCTCGACATATTGGCGACATGCTCCTGACAAGAACCACGACTGTAGCCCTAATCTCACCACATCTCTCTTTACTCTGGGGATTAAATTAAAAAACACAGCATCCAATTTCATACCTGACTTCCTCCAACGCCACCCTCCACTCTCACGCTCACTCTCCCTCGCTCTACGCAACCGCCATTCCGCCCACTATGCTTTATATAGCAAACAGGGATGCTGAGGGCGCTGAAATGACGCCAGCTTCACTCAGATATAAAAAGTAAGGGGTTAATCCTATTAATCTGAAGGAAAAGGAAGTCATCTCCCATTTCCAGACTAATTGCTTATTTCACTCCAGCTTTTACTGTTTTCACATCCGTCGGACCTGCGTTGAGGTGCCTTGCTTAGCGACTCGCCGCAGAGCCGCGCTGATAAAGATGGCAATTAGTTAGCACGCGTTCCATTGTGAGAAACCTTTGGCCCCTTCGCCAGCGTTGAAAAGAGTGAAAGAAGCAAAAAAAATGCTATTAAAGAATGACTAAACATGAATATACACGCACGAGCTCAAATCAGCCACGCATTAATACTGCAACCTGTCCAATCATCAGGGGTTTTCAACCAGCAGTCGCCCCCCTGGAAGTCCGTGGAGGTAGAAAGAAATATAAAGTTTTTCTTATTTCAATTTGAGAATAATCAAATCCAGCTTAATAAATGTTTGTAACTCCGTCCTTCCACCTTCTGTGAGAGTGGATTTCCCACATTGTCATACCTGAGGAATAACCACAGGGCCAGACCGGTGACAGAAAAGAACACGAGATTGTCCCTGTCCACCCCTGGACCGACAAGAAGAGACAGATTGTGTTAAACTCGCCCAGAAATCTCTCAAGTAATAACAAAAACCGTCCACACCCCCACATCAGAGGTCCACAGGTTGTCCCCGACGCTGGGCCACTCTGAGTCTTCTCATACGTCCAGAGTCCACCTTAGTTTGTATTTTCATCTTTTAACAGGCGACGTTGAGCAAGCATTTCATCGGGTGCACCTGAACAAACTCCATCCATCCTCTCACGCCGTACGCAGCGTCAGGATGGAGCAGAAGCATGAAAGCGTTCAGCGATCCGTCCAGTCCAATCCAATGATCCAATCTTCCCATCTGCAGCCACCCCCCCGCCCCACGTGCTTCACACACACGCCGAGACACCACAGCTCCGTGCAGCGAACGCTCCCCTTCAGTGAACCTGCACGACGTGACGCAACGTCGGAAGTAAATGGAAAGTCGCGAAACGAGTGTTTTATTTTCCGGGAAAAATGGACGGCTGTGTGACTGCACTTTGGTAATGTGCACAGACAGGCGGAGAAGGAGTGGGCGTGGAGGGAAGCGACAGAAAAGGCCGGAATTCTCAGCGAGTTCGGGAAAACGCTCTGTCAAACTGTCGCGCGAACACGCAAAGACGCAGAGGGAATATGGAGACGGTCTGAGTTGTTGTCGGGCTGGCACACAGATCAGGTTTGCGGCGGAGTGTGTGCAAATAAAGCGGAACCGATAACGTGCTTGGCGTAGTACATGAACTGCATCTGAACCGTGTCTGAGCGAGGACACGAGAACACAGACGGTCTAACTTTTAAAGAAGTCCCCGCAGGGGGAAAATTACATCAGTCGGCGCCGCTCGGATACCTCGAGTCGAGAGGCCTTTAGCCAACGTGTTGAGTGGATTTCATAAGAAAATGATCCAGACTTTCAAATGTTAATGCATCACCACATTTAAAGAAGAATCTTTTAAGAGAGCATCTCTCCTTTTGCAACGCCAGCAAGCTAAGGGGCGACCGAGTACTGGATCCTGTATCGTCGATGTAATAATCCAGAATCCCACCAAAAGATGAGGCGGAGGAAGACCTCGGGTGTGGCCCACAGTTTCATTAAGAGCTGATCCGCCTTTTATTAAGGGCTTTATTGTGAGATTTCCCTTTAGCTGAGAAGTGACTGATAAGCTTCAGCGCAGAGGACCTGTGAACCCCTCTGGATCTGGATCCAATTAGAGACTGACACCACTGCTGGGTTGTGAGGTTCCCAGGCTGATCGACAGGCGAGGCTTACAGTGAGAAACGCTAAAGTGCAAACGGAAATGGTTTGGTAAAGTTCGTCTTGACGGCTCTAAAACACGTGGCACGCGTTCAGTCGGAGTTCATTTGGGTGCTGTACGTGTGCAATCGCTCGCCAAATCTACAATTTTATTTGACGTCCCATTTTTCCAATTTCCTCCTTTCAACTGCCGGTCGTGCGGTTGTTATCGTGATTCCTGCTTGTAGAGGAGAACGGGAATATCTCCAAAAATAAGACGCACAAAACCGAACGTTAATACAAAAGATGCAACCCTAACCCCATCAAATTTTAATTCATTGGTAATTAAGTCATTTGGATACATGTTATGGTCCTTTTCACACAAATATCCCCTTAATAATTCAGTATATATCAATAAGAAAAGGCATAAAAAACATGATTTCAAGAGAAGCCCTGATTTTAACACTATAATATTAAAAAAAAACCCAATATTTTAAAGCTAAAATCCATCATACTAGTTTAAAGTTTTTGGATTCCCCTTAATATTCCTTTTAATCTAGATACACAGATTATTCCTGATATAGTTGGTATCTTTGGAAACATTGGGCTTTTCCTTAGACTTTGATATAAAACATTATGATGGATCCATTATTGCCTCAGAGTTGAACGGATTAATATAATATCTGCATATAAATTAATGACCACGTCCACTTAAATCTTTGTCCATTTTCCACTGATTTTTCACGTTTTTAGTATAAAGTATCTCCACTGTCGGCCCGCCTGCACGAGAGCGAAAGATTAAAACACAGCGTGACCTTTTAACTAATCTCTGGTACTCACCAAACATGTTGCCGATGTGGCCGTTCCTCGTCAAAGGCCGCAGCTCATTCTTGCCCCACGCGTATCTCTTGTAGTTGTCCCACGCAAATTTCATCATCTGGAACACAAAGAAAGGCGAACGCGTCATTGGTCAGAAAACACGACGCACCGACCTCCACACCTGGCTGTAATTAAAATGGAATAGCCGAAG
>OMNV01026715.1:0-14896 GCA_900303265.1 Brotula barbata | reverse complement strand
GAAGGCGATAGCAATGATAGCTTATTGATTAGAAGTGGATTAAGGACAAGCATGCAATTATCACACATAAACACACAGCTAAGAATGGGATTGACGTCTCCCCCGCAGCAGCTCCTGCTAAATTAAAGATTTGGCTTACTACATCAGAAGACGTTTTAGAGAAGAACGCATTATGAAAATGTTGCACTGTGCCCCTCCTACTGCTACGGAAAATATTATTTGGATGTGATTTGCAAAACAAAAGTGATTTGTCTTTGATGTAGTACACGGCGGCGGAAGATAGGGAATTCATGAATGACGAAAAGGAAATTTAATCATCTCGGCTGAAAAGCCCGTAGCTGAGTGATGCATCTCTGCCTGCAGCGACACGCTTACAATTAGCTTAGCGGCGTGCAGGAGGGGGGGTATGGTTTATAATAATCAAATAAATCTGGGTGTATTCAAACAGAAAACAGAGAGAGGTTTCCGGGCGATGGTCTCGTTTGTTTTCAGCTGTCTGGTAGAGTGGGAACGTTACTTGGAAAAACAGGAAGTTTGGGCTTCTCAAACCTTCATTTCTGACGGTGAGACTAGAAATACTCTACTTATTTCAGATTCCAGCTTTGTTTACTAAATTATTTTACCCTGTTGAATTTATGCATGAGTCTCTATATATATATAAATGTATGTATGTAGAGTATATAAAAATACACACACATACATATATATATATATATAGACATACTGTATATTGTGTGACAGCCAAAATGTGAAATAATTGAGGTACGTGTGGTTTAAGCAGAGTTTCAGAATCATCTTTATTATGCAAACCACTTTAGATGATGATATGAGCTTCTGGGTTCTTTATCTGTTAGTTTTCTTAAAATCCTTCACATCGGGCAACACGGTGCCACAATGAGTGAAAAAGCCCAAAGTCATATTTACTAAGGGGCCACACTGCAGGTTTTGCGTCAACAGAATAGGAAACTGCATATTTGGGTTGATGCATTATATTTTGTTTATGTGAGATTAGGCAGAGAGAAAGAGAGAAGTATCAGACAAGACACCGGTTGCTATTTATTATGATTATGAACAGCATCAATGTTCCATTGTATAGAAAAATGCACTTTTCACACCTCTTTCCTTCCTCCAACTCATTGTTGACTTTGAAATTATTTCACAATTCAACTCAACCTGTTGCTATGTGGAAGAATTTGTCCAGAGGTTTCTCACATTGTAATTATTATACGATAAGAGATAAGATAAGATAAATCTTTATTGTCCCACAGCGGGGAAATTTGCAGTGTTCCAGCAGCAAAGGGGTGGCACTCTATTAAGGTGGCATCAGATAAAAAACATGGTGGATAAAGGCGGTAAAAAGCAAAAATAGGTAAGATAAGTTAGATAAGTAAGCGGTAAAAAGCAGGGCGTAATAAATAAAATAAAAGTGAACGGTAAAAAACTGTTGCATTGGTAACCAATGATCCAAAAGCAGCAATCCTGTCAGATTCAGAGTTTTAACAATGTCAGAACGACCGAAAAATCCAAACCTTCCAGGTTCGTGTGGAATCTACGAGATTTATCCTCCATATTTCCACAAATGATCTTTTTGGTCGATTTGTCCAGACTGCAGTAATATCTAACTTACATTTCCTCACTCAGACCTCCTTCTCTTCCTCCTCCTCCTCCTCCTCCTCCGTGCCTATGCTGATCCTTATGAGCAGCACTTCATTCAGATTTCCTGGACCACGACTGCGCTCATTGACATCAGTGTTAGTAAATATCACGCAAAATGGAAAAAATTTTGGCGCCACAAAACTCGAGCGAGTTTAGCTAAATCTTCTCGTGACTGTAAGAGCAAACGCAGGCATTATGTGCAGACAACATCAATAAGATAAGCCGTCTTTCCTAATGCCTCAGCTGCTATTGTTGAGCCGCAAGTCTAACATCTGTGTTATGTTCACAAACCCGTCTTCACTGTCACATAATTGAAAGGAGAAGCTGGCGCTCCTGTGATTTTCCTTTCCACAGTTTCTTATAAAATAGACAGAAAGGTCAACATATTTTCTACTTGATAGGTTTTGCACTAACTCGATGTCATCTCTATTATCAATACTACGCGGCAGTCTTAGCTCTCCAGACGAGCACTGAGAGCACCGAGCCTGTGACAAATACACAACATGCATCCGATTACTTCTGACAAGGCCCCCAGGTGAAAATCCCTTCATCCAAAAAAAGCTCATTATAGCTTATACAGCGTTGAAAATCCAAATGTCCTGCATTTGGATGGAGAAAACAGCAAATAGGAGGCTCAGGGAGGTAACATCCGAGGACACGTACGCATCTGTAAACAGTGAAAACGTCGTCGATCGGATAACTCGTCGTTGGCTGCTCGTCTTTGTTCTTTCGGCCCATTTTCCTGGACTTTTTTTTTTTTTTTTTTCATATCAGGAGTGACATCAAATCACAGCAGGCAGCATTTCAAACAGCATTTTTCTTCCATTTACTTCAGAAATAAGAAAGGCACAAAATATGATTATAAGGAACAGCAGCAATGATTCAAGGAAGTGTTGAGAGAACACGTCTAACTTTGTTCTGAGCACAATGTTCTTTCTCTCAGTATGAAATTCAGCAAATGTCTCACAATCTATTTGAGAATCACTCCATCTTTTATAATGCCAGCCTCGCTCCGGTTTCTCCAGAGGCTTTCAAGGCGAAGGAACAAAAAGGTAAATGGGTAAAAATGATTCACCAAAATGGAGGACTTGATAAATGTCACCTCTGTTGTTTTGATGCCATGTAAAAAAAGAAAAAGAAAAACAAGCATTATGTTGGAATCAGGAATTAAATTATGCATTAAAAAAAGCTGTGCAAAAGCAACATGTAGGTAAATACTAATTAGTCTCAAAATAAAAACAAATAAAAACAATATAAACAATTTTAACTGCTTTTGGAATCAAAATAACATGGACCACATGCAATACCTCAGAAGCCCACCAAGGGGCCGCAGACCACCATTTGAAAACCTTTGTTCTGCGTGATACACAAAGTTGTTACCTGCTTCCCTGAGAAAACAGGTGCAGTTTCCTCACCCACAGCAACAGTGAATCACTCCCATTGCGTATTTAAATGAATGTACATGTCCTCCCACATGAGCACTTCACTACTTTGGATTTTACTACTTTGTACTTCAGTGTATGAGAGAGTATGAATATTTTTCGAAATTATTACTTTTATTCTGCTACATATCTGAAGAAATAGCTAAACTTTTACTTCAGTGCTTTTGTCAAAACAGGCTTGTTAGCGGCTACAAAATGAATTCTAAAGTATGAGATGTTTTCAATATTGCAGACTGAGAGAGACAAGACAGAAAAACATAGTCTGATTGTTATGTAAAGGGTGAAAAGTGCGATGTTGGTATAGTAGTTGGTTTTGGTATGGTTTGAATAAGACTGAGTTCTTCCTGTTTGTGATAGTTTGACTCTAATTTGTCTAAATGAGTGTGAAGTTCAAACAGAACTCATGACAGTCCAACTCGTCAAATGTGTCCTCCTAAGTTCAAGATCATCTTTAAATAATGTTTGAAAAGCTTCATTCATGGGATTGGTAACTCAACATGTGGTTGCTATTTCTCTCCAAAGACACAAAGACTTGGCTCAGATTATAATTTAGCTCATTTGAAGACGATCGTCCGATAAAAAATAAGACAGTGAGGACCAGAAATGATCGTACTTTTCATTTAACCCATCCTAACTAAGAGGAACAGTGGGCAGCACTCGCATGCAAACACACACACACTAGTGCCTGGGGACCCACTCCAGATCGTCTAACTAATGCCTTGGTCGAGGGCAGTGGCAGGAGTGATTAGAACGCACATGTTTGTGTGGATGGGGGAAACCAGAGCACAGGGAGGAAACTCATGCCAACATGCTGTGAGTCACGAGTGCTGACTCAGCAACCACAATAAACTAAGACCAGTTATTATATATAAAAAAAACAAAAATACTGATACTCGAGTACAATTAACAATATACAGTAACTTGTGTGTTAAATGATGTATCTGTACTTCTGTCCGAGTCCGACCAAATCCACCTTTGAGCCGTCTGTTGACCCACATGTAAAAATCTAAACCTGATGATGCATCTTACTCTGGTTCTCTGTTGCTCTTTGCAAGAACCGGAGCACCGTGTGTGTAGGCAGCAATGTGAGCAGAACGCAAACTGATTACCGTGGAACAATTTCACGGCTGCCCGTGCTCACACACATACAGCCGTACATATACATGAACTATGTCAAGAACGATCTGATTGCTGAAGTTTTTCCTGTCAAACTCTACGTAAAGTCAATGCAAATGTTCAGCTCCGCGTTCTGCCAGCAGCTAAGAATGTTTTGTGTGGTTGTTTAGAGAGTAACACGTATTTGGCGCCGCTCGTGCTTTTTCGAGGGTCAAAATGTGGGAGGACCTGGTTCATACAGCCGGAGCGCTCGTGAAACCGCTCGCCATCACAAAAACACACACCCGCGCGGGAGGAGAGCAAACAGATGAGTGACTTTGTTTCCATGAGCATGTAAAACAGATGCGATCGGACCAGACGCAGACTGTTCACAGGATCACTAATTGGCTGGTTGATGGGCAGAGCAGATCAATAACAGAACACAGAGCCAGTGATTAAAATTAATCAGGGATTGACCAGGGATACAGCATGCCAAACACGAGCCCTAAGGTCAAAAGGGCACAGCAACCAGGCACCAATGTTTATGTAAGTGGCAAAAGCAGTCTAGGATGCACACAAATGTAAAAAAAAAAAAAAAAAAAAGGAGACGTGATATGAATAACTCTCGACGTGTCAAACACGACCACAAGACAAATGTTGAAAACCCGAGCGAAAGATTGATTTTCGCTTTTATCAGAAAACATATTGTCTTATCTCTCCCGGAAATTAATTCAAGGGTGCTCGTTTTCAAAGTCGCGTTGGCGTCCGCGAATCCCCGCCGAGGACAATAAATGACGGATATCCACATCAGCATCTCTGTGTATTCAAAAAGAGTTAAAAGGAGCCATTTCTTGTCAGCTGGAAATCTAGTGCATCTGTGGAACGTTATACTCCCAGAGGAAATGAGACCACGGGAGGGTACAATTATCTCAGCGTCGGTCGTCTGTATCCTAGAAAAGCCCAGCGTGGCTCTGCCGCCCATTTGTGGGTCTGCCTCGGCATTGTTCGGAGCAGTCGTAGAATAAAAAAGAATGATTTCCAGACAGGGGGAACGTGTAGGTGTGTGTGCTGGAAAGATGGCAAAATACAACCTGGCTCGTCTGCGCTGTCATTATTGTAAACATGGAATTATTTAGATCCAAACGCTTCATTCTTCCAATTTGTCATTTGAGTGACAGAAAATTAGAGCTTTGTACTTGGATTAAACACAGCCTGTAGATTAATTGCAGGGATGTGACAATGAGCGATGAAACCCCGGTTACACAACTTGTTTCTATCGTGTTTGGCCCATGTGTCTTTTGTATAGAGGCCCAGATGTTCTAATTTGATGGGTACGTGTGTTTTCTTCTCTCCGGGCTGTACATCATCTATTTCTCCTGTTCTGAGACTGTTGGGTTCAGATTTGCAACCGTAATAATTGGCTATTTTCACCAACACAAACTGTCCAAGGTCCGTGAACACAACCGCAGATTGCCTATTACTGACAGGGGGAATGATATATCCATTTGTGTGACGTGTGTGTGTGTGTGCATATTTTTGCAGCACGGCTTCTAAGAGCTCATAATGAGCCTAAAATAAGTCACTGTAAACATCACGACTCAATGAGATGCATGTTAGAACAATATGAGAGGGTGACAAAGCAGCAGAAACAATCCCAACTGTACGGTTTCTCCCAGCAATGATGTCAAAAGCGAGTGTGTTGAGACGGGATTGGTCTCATTTCTGGGGTTGATGAGGCATTCAGTCTTCAGGAAGACATCTTTCACTGACCAATGGACACTACAGACAAAATGACTGTTATAACCACAAGGAAAAGGGATTTCCAGGGGTTTCATATTCCACGTTCCTCTCCTAAGGGGTTGTCCTACTTCGACTCCAAAAATCTGTTGTCTAACTTGCGTGTTCTTGTTTCATCCCTTACTTTTCTGATTCTACAGTTTAACTGTGACTGTGCTAGGTTGCCATGGAAATTCAACAGGTGTTGAGCATGTGACGAGCTTACAGGTACAGTGAAATACTGCTAAGTGGACCAAGACCGGTACGTGGATCCACAGGTGGGCTGAGCAAACGCATAGCTTTTGCTTGACTTATTGTTTACTTTAAGTTCTGTAACTGTGTGTAGCTTTTCGTGGGTTGATGGAGTAAAAAAAAAAAACATTAAAGTAAACAACGCAAGGTGCAAATGCATGACGGTTTATGGCCCGACAAAAGATAAAGAACAAAAGTATTACGATCGCAGATTCTTTTGTTCTATCTGCTGAAAATCCAAGCACCACGCAGGTACACCAGCAAGAGCTAATTAAGTTGCATTTCTCCTTGCACTTAAGCTTCCACGTGTTCTTTCGAAAACAACATGAAACAGCAAGGAGCAAAACTGACTAGAACAGCAAAGTGCAGAAAAACCTTTTTAAAAGGTAGAGATTTTTATAAATATACAATCTAAAGACGCCTTCGCCCCCCTTGCTTTGACAGATTATTGCTACAGCCCAAACCGCAGAGCCTCAGCATGGCTCAGTGTGCGGCGTACTTCAAGGGTTACGAGTACGATTCCCACTGTGCGGGATTCGTGCACTTTTGGATAAAAGCAGCCATCAAAAGGCTGGCAGTGTGGGATCAGAAGTATTCCTCTGTACTGTAGAACATGACAGTTTGGAGGTTTCCCGCAGAGGTAATAGTTCCATTACTGCGACCAGCCGGTCACTCTGTACGACTCGGGACCTCGTCCGGGAGTATTCAGTACTTCCAAAGGAAAGTAGAGCTGGGACAATAGGGCTGAAGTACCATACACAATATTTTTCACAGCACTGACAGTATTTTTTGTTGTTGTTTTCCAAAACAAATGCGGTGAAAAATGCCACCGTAATCCAGATTTTGTATAAAAACTGTTTTTTAATATATTCGGCCAAAATATCCTGATAAAAATAAGGATCAATCAAATATTCTGTATAATATTTCATAATTTGTATTAGGAACATGACAAGTGAGCCATGATAAACTTTTAAACAATTGACCACAGCTTTAAGTAAGGTACTCAATTTTTGCAGAATGCATTTTCGTGCGTTCGCCATACTGGCTCGCTCGGCTGTTGTTCCGATTGTGTGAACGAGTCCCTCGAGTTGTCACGCTGTGCTCTGACTCCTCGTGGCACTTGGCTCGGACCCCATTTTGTTTGTTTGCCTTTCACAAATTCAATCCATCCATCCATTATCTATGCGGCTTATACAAGTCAGGGTCGTGATGGGGCCGGAGCCTATCCCTGCAGTCACTGGATGGAAGCCAGGGTACACCCCGGACAGATCGCCGCTCCATCACACAGCTGCCACGGACATCTCAATCACCCTCCCGTTCACACCTATGGGCAATTCAGACACTATAACTCGCTTTGAAGTTCTTCTTTCAGTATCGTTATACCTCCAACTACAATATATCACTGAGACGTACAGGGTTGATAACACAAATCAAAAGTAAATTCGGATATAATCTCCACGTTGACAGGAAAATTTAATTTTTCACTCAAAAGCAACAAAGACGATTCTATCAAACTCTACCGCGCACAGTCACAGGCCCCATCAAGCATCCGATCCTCTGCGGAGACACACACTGATTGCACAAGGACAGAAATTCCCACAGCTGCCCAGCTTACAACGTTTCTGCTTTCAGGCCACTTGTTTTCATAATACTAAGCTGGAATCCTTCGTGCGGTGTGAATATTCAAGCGGATTTTCTCACAGCAGCTTTTTAGAAATCAGAATGCCAGTCAGTCAATCAATCAATCACTCGGCCTGACTGACATTCAGATCTTCACAGCCTACTCTCTCTCTCTTTCGCTCTGTCTCTTTCTCTCTCTCTCCAAGCAAAACGCTGACAGAGTTTAGATTATGGGAATTCCATTTTCTGCTGCATTTTTTATGAACAAGCAGGCTGTGTGAAGTCCCAAACTCACAGCTGATTGCTGCGTTTCTTTAAGAGACGTGAGTAAAATTCACAGTGGAGCGCGCTGACCTCGGGATGTTTTTCACTTAAAAAAACAAAAATAAAAAACACATCCATACCGCACGTAAAAGCCCTATAAATATACATTTGCACGGCTCCGAGGTCTCTCCACCTTCACTCTGAGCACCATTTTTGTTGTCATGTTTGGCTCCGTGAGTGAGGCGTCCCTTTAATATCAGCGGGCTTTTGGTGGACGAGTGTTAATAAATCACATCGGCACCCCGGCATGGCAGCCTCCAAACACTGCAGCGTTAACGAGGTGCTGTGTCATCACCTGAAGCCAAAGGGACCTTTGGCAGAGAAAACACAGAATCAGCTTTCCCCGCCGTTTCTCCCTGAACCTCCTCACTCACCTCGCGCATCGGCCCCGATTACACTCCGCCTGCCTTCAAAATTAGACCTCCTCTGGAGCAGAGACATCTCCTGCCTATTAAACTGCAGTTACGGAGAGCGGCGACAGAGCCTTGCGGGTTCCTGAGGGCCTCTTAGGTCTCATCCTGACTCAGCACATCCCGATGGTCAATTACAAGCATATGGCAAAATACAGCCACACAAACAGAAAACGGGAAGCACCAAGCCGCGGTGAGATCCAGATCGCCCATGCTTGGAATTAATAGAAATCTGCAATCAGTCAGGAAAACCCACAACAGCTGGCAATTCCTATTAATTATACATTTTTTAAACCATGTTCCAGTTTAAATAAAGGGCGAACAGGGTGTTATTACAAATTGTGTTAAAACCTTTCATAACAAATTGTTTATTTGTTTATTTCCTTCGTGTTGGTCCGTTCCAGAATCAGTTAGAGTCTAAAATAATAACCAGTTCAAAAGATGCTAATTGATTGCTTGTGAGTAACGGTTTTCTTATTAAAATGTCCTTAACAATAACTGAGATCATAAACGTTCTTATTAATTAAGGATTCTCACACCCAGCAGCACGTCACATCATTTGCACAATTCAATAAGATGAATCCAAACACCAGGTCCGGAGCTGCGGGGCTCAGATTCGTTTTTTACTCCAAATCTTCCTTCCGATTGCGACATTTATTCCTCGCGAGCGTTTCGTCGTTAAAAGGCATATTTAAATACACCGATAATACTTTGCTCCGTACACGTGTGTGTTGCTTGTATCTCTCTCTCTCTGGCAGGTGTCTCTACCGCTCTCTCCAAAATGGATCATTAGGGGAAATTTGTGGCCTGTGCCAAGTCCTCTCCTGAGCGTCTCCCACTGGCGAGCTAAGAGTTCCAAAGCACAATGAAAGATTCATGCCAAGCGAGAGAATAGCCACAAGGAGCCAATTAAAATGTCTACAGTCAGGTCTTGAATTGTTGGGGAGGTACACCCAGAGTATTAATGTGTCTAAATGGACCCAGAAAAGAGTCCAAACCTGTGAGACAAGACCAAACTCTGCGTTTAAAACAGTCCAGTTCCAACTGTAAGGAGTGAGTGAAGTTTATAGATATTCAATGGTAACATTACCCCATCGAGTCAGCTATTCAATCCCACGTCTACATTCCGATGGACCACATATCACAATCGCTGTGTCAACCTTGGGATGACCTCAAGCAAAACGTTTTGGTAAAGCTTCTCTGTAGCAGAGCAGAGCTTAAAGCTGGACACATGGACTTTATCACCAGCGTTGATAAAGTAGATGTAGGGAGAGGTTGGGTAGGTTGGCTTTGCAAGGGTGACTGTACACACAGAGCATAAATTCTAAGCAAAAACGACAGAGTATGAAGGGAACATCTGCGTTTATTTTGTCATTTTACAACACATTTTAAAATGTCAGAAAAAGGTCTTATATTATGGAAACACCTATCGCAGTCGGTCCGTCGTGTATCACGCCTGGAAATGGCAAACGCATCCGCTAGGTGATTGTAAAAATAGCCATCCTCGCTTTCATCTGTCTGACTTTACACCTTGCGTGTCCGTTTCATCACCTTTCCTGCGTGGCGCAAAACTTTATTTCTTACGGAAACACGTCTGCAAAAACGGATGTTTCTCCTGATCAATGTGGGTGGATCAAAATATCTTTATTTTAAAGAAGCGTGGGAAACAAGACGGACGATTGCGGAAATCTGACGAGATATGGTCGACGTAAAGGATTCGAGGTGAGTCGCCGGCAAGTTTATCTGCTGCTACAAGCGCTCATCCTTCTTCTTCTGTCAAGCGTGGGGAAGAAAAAAGCAGATTTGCCCGGCTTGAAGATCTAACATGCATCAACCGGCCACCATTGTGGTGGGTTTCTAACTCCAACGACAGGTATTTAAGTCAGTATCTGTGCTTTTTTTCCTTATAATTCTCGCAAGTAATTATCAAGTTCAAAGGATGCCGCTGCCGCTTTGACACAAGCATACAGCACCGATCGTCATTGTTCTGTATGTTTTCAATAGGGCCACACTCCACTGAGTTAAACTAGTAGAATATTCAGTACGGCACAAATCAAAGTGATGCCGGTCTGCACGAAGCTCCAACGGTGCTCCATCGTTACGTTTTGTTGTACGAGAAAAAAAGAAGATAGCAATGTGAAAGAAGTGGGAAATCATTCAGGGAAGTAAGCAAAAAAAAACTGACAATATGATTGGGCAGCTAGGGGATAAAGTTCTTCCCTGGGAACCACGCAGAATGATTCTGCAGATTGACATGCTATTTATCAGTCATTAAATCACAATGTTTCCTCTTTTAGAAAACTTTGAATAATGCCACTGGCGCTGTTTGCCCATCTGGAGGTACTTTCACTTTCTGCAGCTGCTATAGGAACACTTTATTACGAGTTATTTTGAGAAGGAAGTGCAAGAAGATCAGTTCTCTCGAATGCACCGGGGAGAGGAAAAGGGAGCAGCGCTAATAGCTTCTATCAAGGTGGAGACAAAGAGAGCAGGATTTTTGCTAATCTACTACAAATCTGAGGGAGAAAAAGACTGACCTGTTTTGGGGTTTTTTTAAATTATGCTACTTGCCTGCTATCATTTTTAGATGTTATTAGGGTGCGGCTAAAGTGACGCGACGGTACTAAGAAACGGAACGACAATCTGAAAAACCACCGGCCTGCAGAGATCACATCACGATGCAGACCACATCCGTGCAGGTGGTTGTGCAAGGTGCAAATAGGGCTATTCAAATAATGCAAGCAGTTTTCAACTGGTGGTCTGCGGCCCTCTGGTGTTCCATGGAGATATTATAGGGGGTCGGTGACAATGACTCAGTTATTCAGTAATATCGACTTAATGACAGAAAATTTATTGGATTAATTGTTGGTGCTAAATCAGCAGCTGCTGATCGTGAGATAACCTGTAGCACAAAAACAACAGAACACCAGCAACGCCTCACTTTCTCTATGCAAATCATAAAAGAAGCACTTAATGAAATGGATGAAACAGCTGAGCTCGGCCTTCCATTAGCAAGCGAGAAAACCAACAGACCTCGTAAATTCTAATTTAATAACCGGGCCTGCAGACGTCACATGTACAGATAAGCAAAATAACCTCTTAGAGGAACACTTCTTTTATTCATTATCAATTTCAGACAGCAGCAATTTAAAATGCACGACACATTTTTTTGCTGAGCCACGAATGCTGATCCAGGAAAGTTATACATTCTCTCCCTTTCACTTTTCAGGTAGCAGGGAGGGATCAGTCATCTCGCCCGGATCTGTGTGACAGCCTAATTCTCTCAATGTAATGAAATCCAAGTCAAAACAGCCTATTTATTTGCTCAGACAACAAAACCTTCCACATCCATATTCACTGCCACATTACCACGGCGCAGAACATGCATCTTCCTCCCCACACCCACATAAATCCCCAAAATATCATCTTCAATTAAAAAACAATGGGAGCCAAAGGTTTTGTGAGGATCGTGGCTATATTAACACATCAATAGCTCTCTTTGGAATTCTCGAGCAGAAGGCAGTGACGCAAGGTCTGCTGACATCAACAGACTACAGCAGCAGATAATTATTCACACAGCGAATATATTAGCAGAGATAAAGGTCAGAATCAGAGAGCCGCAACCCTGCAAAACTAATGTGTTATACCAAAGACATACAGTTATCTGTGACACCTATATGACAGCTGATAAAAGCGACTGTATACAAAATGTCAATGCAGTTTGTATTGTCATATATGTACATAAAAACCAAGACGAGACGAGATGAGCTAATGCATTATGATTCAATGCAATACAATACAATACAATCCAACACGATACAATGCAATGCCATTCATCCCATGCCATACGGTACGATACGATGCACTGTCATACAATGGAAGGCCAGACGAAACCAAATCAGGACAAGACAAGATGAGTCTGTACAATATTATACGATGTGATGCAATACAATGTGATACGATGTGATACGAAACGATGTGATACGAAACGATGTGATACGAAACGATGTGATACGATACGATGCGATGTGATGTGATACGATACGATATGATACTATACGATATGATACGATACGATGTGATACGATAAGATACGATGTGATACGATAAGATACGATACGATGTGATACGATATGATACTATACGATATGATACTATACGATATGATACGATACGATGTGATACGATAGGATACGATACGATGTGATACGATAAGATACGATACGATACGATGTGATACGATAAGATACGATACAATGTGATACCATACCATGTGATACGATGCGGTGTGATACAACACAATGTGATACGATGCGATGCGATACATACCATGTGATACGATGCGGTGTGATACAACACAATGTGATACGATGCGATGCGATACGATACGATGCGAAGTGATAAGATGCAATTTGATACAATGTGTTACAATGCGATGTGACATGATGCAACTTGATACAATGCGTTGTGATAGTGATACAATGCAATACCATGCGATGCACTGCAGCACAATAGAAGGCCAGACAAGACCAAAAAAGTCAAACTGGATGAGATGAGTCCAATTCAGCCAGACAGATTGCCTTGGTGGCTCATCGCATAGATCACACGCACTGAGCGGTTCCATTCCAGCCTGGCCCATTGCTCCATACCTTGCTCCTCTCAGCCCTGCCCTTTCTGTCTCTCTCAACGGTCCTACCCTATAAATTAGAAATTCCGAAAATAAATAAATAGTCTTAAATAGAGCCCCATTTGGACATGATGAACACGGACCAGATATCTTGTCCGCCTCTTGTCTGGTGTCCTACAAGATAAGCTGGAACCCGAATGAAATAATGGCGTGAATGTAGCACCAATCTAACTTCTCAACTCCGAATACATTTTCTCCTCAACTTTTGGATAAAAATATAAATCCAAACAAAATCCCTATCACTCCAAAATAAGCAACAAAAGAAAACTAACCTGGCAGCGCAAAATAATAAGGTGGAATAAAAAAAGAAATGAAATTGAGAGCACAACAAAGAAGGCAATTCATGGACTGTTTCATAAGTCACTTCTGAAAATAGAACGAGCATAATCATGCTGCCTGAGCTTATAGCAATATCAAACCCTGCGTGAGAAATTGGCTCAATCCTCCCATTTCCCATGAACACACACCATGTGTTATGCATGTTTCATCTCAAATCACCTTAGTGCCATGACTGCATACTGTATATTTTTAAACCACTAAACCTGTACGGTCTTAACGGTTAAACCTGCATAGAAAATATTATCACTATTGTGATGTAGGGGCATTTTTTGGTAAGCCAGCAGGGAGTATTGATCCCATTCAGCTGCAGTATCACTTTTAGAAATATGAACCCGGAGGAGGGAGAAAAAGGAATCGCACATCAGACATTTCCGGACCTGAAAAAAGAGCTCAGACATCCATCTGAGGCCCTCTTAAGCTGCAAGCTAAAGGGCACGTTATTGGTGTGATAGGAACACTTACGCGCTACGCGATCGATCCACTCCAAATAGATTTGCATTCATACGTGAGCCGGGCCATGTTGTGCTAACATGCCACTCAACTGTAATTACGGACAATGGCGCCATCGGTGACGGATTCAAACAGTTCAACTGGACAGCGGTGCGGTCAGCAGAGAAGGGTGACCCTGCAGTTTATCACAAACAGCTTCGCACCCTCACGATTACTCTGACAACCTTACACTCCAACCCGCAACCCGAAATACACCAGTCACCTCACGCCTGCCCTTCAACGAAAGGCTATCACGCGGCAGGAGAAGGGAGTGAGAGTCGGGGTGACAGAGGTTTCTGCTGTCTGACGCTGGAGTGCAGCGATGGTCTCTGCCTGCCCGTCTCCTGATATAGTTGTGTTTGAGAATGGAAGGTAGGTAAACAGGTGAAGTAAACACAACACAGACGGCTGCAAGGCAGAAGGACAATGGGTAAAAAGCTCACAGCTCCACACGAGGTCAAGACGGGTGGAGGAAAACGATGAAAGGAAACAAAGGGCAGAAAATGTGTAGGGACCATTACAGACATTTTGGGGACGGGGTGAAAATGTGCATGCTGCCATGGGGATCACGGTCCAGATTAATTAAACCTACGAGGAAACACAATGGACGTCAAGTGGAGGCTCCGGAGGACTCATTTCAGCACACTAGAAGATAAATTAGCACATCCAAGACGTTAGAATATAACGTTCTCTATACTTTATTAGTCCACCTTAGGGAAATTTGCCCAATTCATTTAATCCAGAGGTGGGCAATTATTTTTCATAGGGGGTCACATGAGAGGCACAGAATGTTGCCGGGGGGGGGG
>OMNV01026710.1:0-10450 GCA_900303265.1 Brotula barbata | reverse complement strand
TCCGTTTTTTTTGGGTTTTTTTTGTGTCACAGCGTGCGCCGACATCGCTGCTGATTGCATAAGAGCGTATGTTGAATGTTTGGGATGCCAGCCACTTCCTGGCCTCTCGTTCCTCCTCTGGAGGCCTGTCATCGCTGTGCTGCGGAGACAGAGACGACGCACGGTCTCCGTGCTGCTGTCTGCTGAGGTTGTGGTTGCCGTGTTCAGGCATGTTTGATCAGATTCTTTTCCTCCACCGACTCCCTTTGCTGCTCAGCTGCTATGCTGGGAATTTGATGACATCATTGAACCGAAACACGGAGGACAACCAGGGACTGAAAGTAGAGCTCATCCAGTGTACGATTTGAAGTAATGAAGTCAGTTAGAGTGATAATCCAAGGAGTCATCGGAACATTTTACTGGCCTCTTTTATGTTTTTACGGCCCCATCAGCAAAAAAAACCCAAAAAAACTATATCTCCAAAATGTTGGTGATTTATTCATTTACTCATGTACATAAACAGAAGAATAGTGATTTAGCTGAAATCTATAGTAGGGTTGATACGTCTGGTGATCGGATACATTCAAGATAGACGTGTAACAGCTACCAGTGTTACCAACTTTTCACCCAGTTTGGATGCGTTTTGATACGATTTGACTCGATGCAGAGGAACGATGCTATGAAAGTCAATGAGTTTGATTATTTGTTATCAATAAATAATATTGAGATCTTTGTCAAAACGGCCCTTTTCTCACCGGTCCTGTATGAGGACGCCTCACGTTCAGGATGAAGAACGATGACGTACGGGGCCGTTTGAAATGACTCCTGGCAGGCTGCAGACAGACCAACCCAACGTTCATTCAGCAGCAGAGAGGATGAAAGAGAGCAGAAAGGAAAAGAAAAAGTCTCCTGACCTTATCACCTCTGTTTATTTGGGAACGTCAACCAGTGACATGTCTTCAGTCTGACTGTTCCGTTTCCATGGTAATATGGAGTGGGTGTTCACCTGCTGTGATTACACCATCACTACGTTATCAGTTGGAATGAGACTCGCTGTTCTTGAAGTTTTCTCACACAGGAATTTGTCACAGTTTAATTTGCCACCAAAGGTAAACATTTTGTTATCTCTTGGAGGGATGAGCTCACTTCCTGGGAAAATCCATAAGTTTCCCAGAGCTGAGCGAGGGCTCCTGACCCCAGCACTTTCTGTCTCTCACCTGAATGAAGCTGAAACCTGGGACCGTTAACTCTGTCCACACACACACACACACACACACACACCTCTGTCTTCAGTGTTTTCCCACCAAACCTGTCTTGGAAATGGAAAACCTCAAGTATCCCACAGATTAATACTCTATGGAATTATACATGAACAGTATAATTCACTGGATATTATTTATTATTTTGTTACTTGTAGTTACTGAAGTAGGGCTGCATAATATGGCCTAGAAATAATATCTGTCTGCCTGTCTGCCCATTTGCCTGTCTGTCTGCCTGTCTTCCTGTCTGTCTGTCTGTCTGCCCGTCTGTCTTTCTGCCTGTCTGTCTGTCTGTCTGTCTTTCTGCCTGTCTGTCTGTCTGCCTGTCTTCCTGTCCTGTCTGTCTGTCTGCCCGTCTGTCTGCCTGCCTCATCAGTCCCTGCAGTATGTTTCTATTATACGGTAACAGAGTAACGTCTTTTTCTGGACACGTGTCTCAGTGGATTTATTGTCCTTTTTAGTAAGACGCTGCATCTGCATCTGTCTGCGATCTTCTTTTGACTTTTGGCGTCTTTCATAAACTCTCTGTTACCACGGTAACGTAACGTTACGTCCTTCCCATCGTGTGTGTGCCTGCGTGTGGAGCGACCAAAAGTCTGACGCGGCGCTGAAACGAAGTGAGGACACATAAATGTGGTAAATAAGATAAATAAAGTCGTCACTGCGTTGATAGTCACGTTGTCTTCATGAGCCGCTAATAAATCATTTGTACTTAATAATTATTATATCTATACTGTATAATAATATATTAAATATAAAGTGCAGCCCAAAGCTGAAGGCTCTTTTTGAACACACAATTTTTCACATTTTAATCAGAATACAAAAATGAGAGTAAAAGGAGTACATGGACTGACTGAACAGTTTGTTCTTAAACACGTCCATTGTGATTATTGAAACGTGTGTGTGTGTGTACACGTGCACATGTATATCTGTAAATGTGTGTGTGTATATACACATATATAATATCTATTTGTTTGTAACCTCCGTCCTGCGTGGAGGAAGGACAGGCGGATCACCGAGCAGTAGCGATACAAGTTCAGCATGAAAACATGTCAATGATTGTCTGCAGCACGTCAGCTGAGGCATCGCCAACACGACAACCGTCATTACAAACATCCAACATCGGACGGTCAGACAGACGTTACCGCAGGACGACGTCTGACCCAAAATCCCAGAACACTTTGATTTGTGCTGGTTGTAAACACATTACAAAAACGTTATCAAACATATTCATCTTAGCAGCATATCAAATATCACGTCTAAACCCCTAAATGGACCAGAAGGATATTTGACTCCTGATTGTTTCTGGCACAGAATTGGAGTGTTTTAGTTTTATTTTTAGTTGGACCTCCATGTCACAGCTGACAGCAGTAAACGTCTCTCCTGTTGAGCTAATTGCGACGTTCTTTCCGATCGGCCCCCTTGATAAGTAGCTGCTTTAACAACAACAACGTTTAATGAGTACACCAGCACGCTAACGTCTGTCCGGTTACTTGAAAGCCACAATTAGTCTGCCCGGAGATAAAACACCTACGGGACCAGAACAGATGATGACTCAGCTATTTACTGCTGGCATCAGTCCAACATTTCCATTCGGTGTTTAGACCAGACCAGAATAAAACCAGGGACAGTTTCATGAAGGGAGAGAGAGACGGGGAGGACAAAAGGGATGGAGGCGGGCCGGACCTAAAACGGGTGTAAAGTTATTTGATGGCGATGGACAAAAAGTTGACAAAATACGTAAAAAGGTGAATCAGAATTAGACGGCTTCAGTTAAACAACAAAGTCAACGAGCCTGTCGGACGTCAAATGATCTTTTCTCAGTTTCACTCCGCTCCTAAAGCTCCACG
The DNA here is from genome assembly GCA_900303265.1 of Brotula barbata. Taxonomy (NCBI): domain Eukaryota; kingdom Metazoa; phylum Chordata; class Actinopteri; order Ophidiiformes; family Ophidiidae; genus Brotula; species Brotula barbata. The sequence continues at coordinate 7,362 of OMNV01026710.1, read as the reverse complement.
TCGTACAGCCGAGCGGCTCGGTCACGTGAGCGTCGGACCACAGAGCTGCAGCCAGGCCTCCGAGCCTCTTCCACGCCAAAAATGTCGAAGAAAAGCAACACGCAGGGGAAAATTTCCAAGAGGAGAAGCCTCGACTGCAGCGAGATACACGATCTGCCGCGTCACAAGTCCATGACAAAGACATGAGTCATGTTTTTTCCATCTAATCCAGCTCCGCTCTGTCTTTGGTTTGGTTGTGCTGTGCTGCTGTTACTGGCTTAAACTGGAGGAACGGCAGCACAATAACAGCTGGAAACTTGGACAAACTAACAGAAAAAGACAACGGCAGAAAACTCTACGTAAAGAAAGACCAAATCCAACATCAGACTTCCCTCTCAACGTCTCCAACTCCTGTTTAGTTTCTCCAGTGATAGTTTGGATGTCTTTCTCTCTCTCTCTTTGGGTGTCTGTTAATCCCATCTTCTTGCCACAGATTATCCATGAGCCCTCCTAACATTGATTTGTTTGGGAATGTAAGCCGGTGACATCACCTCACTGCTAATGGCATTTGACATGGACTTATTGGAGTGGTTGTTCACCAATCTGGTGTCATTACACCCTACAACCACTAGATGTCAGTCAGGAGTGGAAGATTGGTGTGATATCTTTCATAATACGGACCAAACTTGTAATACCTCTGATTAACCACTAGATAGAGAAAAAAGACGTGAACAAGTCTATTGGTAACCACCCACGAAGAGGATGAAACAAGAACCAGAATTTACTGACTCTTTCTCTCTCTCACTCACAGCGAGGGCTTTGTGGGCCGGCGGGCTCCACGCTGGTGCTGAGTCAGGATGAAGAGGTTTAGACGACACGGCCACGAGTCTCAGAGGGACCGACTCAAACAGGAACTCTTCAATTTCAGCAAGGTGAGAGGTGTTCCTAAAACGTCCCCAACCTGATGAGACTGACGCTGCAAAGTATTTACAGGTGTATCTTTATGTGTCTTTTTACCTTGATGATGTCATCATGCATTGGGAGAACAAACAAATAGTAAAGGAAATCAACCAAATTGCAGCTCAGCCATGTTGTTTGTAACGTAACGTTCGGAAACCCGGGGAGCTTCGCTGGTGACGTGGTCTAATCAGGTTTTAACTTGAGCTCCATGGATCCATAAGAGTCCATTCAAAGGCCGATAGACCTAGTAAGGGAACACCAAATACCTCCAGAAAGCCAGAAAACATGAAAATGTTCCAGAGAATGATATTCCGTACAATTGCCTCATTAGAACCAGATGTACCTCTGTTAAACTCTCTCTCAAACTTCTGACCTATATTCAATATAATCAGTCCGAAGAAATTCATATTTGTCTTATCTACTTCCTGTTTCTTATCCGCCCTCTGTTATCTGTGGCCCGCTTCCCTCCAATGTGCTGATGTCTCTGTCCCATCCTGCCATTGTCTCACCGTCCCCCCGTCTGTCTTGTCTGTCCTGAGCAGACGGTGGAGCATGGATTCCCCCACCAGCCCAGCGCTTTGGGGTTCAGTCCCTCCCTGCAGCTGCTGGCCATCGGCACTCGATCGGGGGCCATCAAACTGTATCCTTCTCTGTGGACGCTGCTTCACACACAAACCATCGAAGAGCAGAGTTTGTTGAGCTTTTGCTTTTTTTACTCATCTGACATCTAGTGGTGGTGGGGGGTAACAACGTAAAGTTATGGCATCGCTGATCATTTTCTTAAAGCTCTGTCAAGGTTTTTTGTTTTTTTTCTTCCATTTTGTCTAATATATTTTCTTTTGCATGTTGAACTTGTACTGTTGTACTCTAACAAAGTAGAGATGTAAAGACTGCATCTCCAAGATTTAGTTCATCTCGGCTCATCAAATGAAGCCGTTCCGGGTCAGACATGGGGGACAGTCATTAACTCGCCCGGCTCACCTAGGAAAGGAAATCTTTTGGTTCCGTTAGGATTACGGGAAGTTGAAAATCTGATCCACAACCTGCTCTTTATTTGCTGTAAATGATTTAAAATCAGGAATTTGATTGTCGTGTTGGGGCTTGTGGGAAGCGTCTGTGATGATGCTGATAATTCCTCGTCTGCCGCTCTGAATACCTGGCTCAGGTGTTGCATTTTCCCACGCTGTTGCTCAATGCCGCCTGGCTTTGTCAGAGGCTGATGTCTGTGTCATCGCAGCCTTTCACACAGTTCTGCTCATTGATGGTGGGGCGGAGCCAGTCGGTACACTGTACCCATTCACACAAAAATCAGCAGTACTTTGGATCACCTTGGAGACGCTGTCACTCTGATAATCCAGCCATTCACCGCAGCAGGATGGAACGATACCAGATGAATGGAGAAGAACAAAAGTGATGTTGATTTGATGTTCTCGTCAGACCTCAGAGGGATGATTCTTCATTCTCTTCTTCATTCCAAAGAAGTCCACGTACACACACAGTATATAGAGAGAAACCAAGAAAAAGTAAAGATTAGGATTTAAAGTCCCATAACATTTACATTTTTCTCCGAATGAATTTAGTACTTCAAAATATGACTTTAAATCTGAATCTAGGCCTCTATGATCTGGATCTGTAAGACTATAATCTGGATAAGATAAGATAAGATTTACTTTATTGATCCCAAACTGGGAAATTCTTGAATTTCTACCATCTGGATTTGGACCGCAACACTAAGCATCACTTCAAGTTTAATCGCTATGATCTTGATCAGTACAATCTGGTTCTAGACCTGCAGCCTCCACCATCATCATGTTGAGGTGGATCTGATTCATTGAATGCATCTTCAACAGATCCACCAGGACCGAATAATTTGTTTATACTCGGATCTCCTGGAGAAACTGAGAGTGGACTGCATTACTACAGCTCTTTTATCCAAACAGGCAAGACAGGCAGACAGGTTTGGCTATGAGCAGTTTATTTAACAAAGCAGACCAAAGGGAAGGTAGACAGCGGTTGGTGTGGAGGAATCCAAGAGCAGTGGGCAGGAGGCTCGAAATATTGGACGTGGCTGGCAGACAGGTCGGAGACCCTGAGAGTAGAAAACAGGTGTCAGACAAATGGGAAGCATTTGCAAGGCAGGCTAGAAGATACTCCAAAAGGGCTACAGGATACTCCAAAAGGGCTACAGGATACTCCAAAAGGGCTAGAAGATACTCCAAAAGGGCTACAGGATAGGGGGAGGGGAGAAGACAAACGGAAACACCAAGCACACAACAGTCATACCAAAGATACTGAAAAAAAAAATAAAGAAAAACACACGGCACACAAATCGGTGTCACGGCGAGGAGGTCGTGACAGATGAAGGCTTTGGAATGTATTTGAAACATGTTCAGTCCATCCTTGACTTCGACTCAGGTATGGAGCTCCAGGTGTGGAGTTCATGGGTCTACACGAAGAGAACGCTGCCGTCACACAGGTGCACTTCCTGCCTCATCAGGTACAGTAGCACCTATGCTAACGCTAACATCATGTACACACTACGCCGCTGTCCGTGTTCTCGCATCCCTGAAAATCAATCACGTGAAAATTGACACCGAAAGTGCTCGATCACCTGAGAGTTTCTTCCCGTGAGTCTGTCACGTTCTTGACCCAAACACACATGAGTTTCCACACTCCAATCAGGAGCTTTGGTCTGCAACATGTCGTGTGAAGGTGTTGGAGCTCTTGATGTTTGACGAGTATCCGATTAGAAATGTTTGTTCATTTCCGGACTTTTTTTTGTCCCTTTTTGTGAAATGACTCATTTTTAGGTTGAATTGGTGACTTTGCTGGATGACAACAGTCTGCACATGTGGACTCTAAAAGCCCACACAGGAATTTCAGAACTCCTGGAGATAGGACGCTTCATGCTCACTGGACCACCTGGGTAAAACACACACACACACACACACACACACACACACACACACACACACACTTTTCCCTCCATCACAGTATGCAAGTGTTGGTTGATTAGTCGATAAGTGATGAATAAAGCTCATGTAGTGAGTATATTTGTGTTCATTTGTTCTGCTGTGTTCAGACTAACAGATGTGTAGTCGTATCCTGGTAGCAGACTGGCAGTAATTCCACCGTTTGACAGTTCTGTTGTTCCAAGTCCTTTGGAGAGAGAATCTTTTTCCCTTTCCATTGTACGACTGATCCAACTGTAACTTACTGACACCAAGTGTATCTACTGAAGAGTCAAATGTTCCCCCTCCTCTCCCTGTCAGCGCCCCCCCTAGTGTGACCAGAATAACAGCCGTGTTGGCTCATTCGTCAGGGGAGCTGCTGCTGCTCGGGACGGAGGGAGGCCACGTTTTCATAGTGGAAGTGCCAGGTTTCAGAGAGCTGGAGGAGAGGAACATCAGTCTGGACCAAGTCACCAGCAGGTGGGCACGAGGAACACACAGAAACCCACAACATCATCATCATCATCATCGTCCTGACCCAGTTTTGTGTGTGATTATTCCTCCACCCTCATATTTTTTGTTCATTGTAGCAGTAAGAGATTGTGAGAATTTAGGCACCTGATTGGACAGAAGTTGGACAAATGGAACTCATCAGCTGTATGATCCTCAACAAGATGAGCCATCAGAGAGCAGGAAGTTTCACCTGAAAAGGATTGTTTAGGATTGTTTAGGATTTAACAAACATGAGTGTAATGGGATGTAAGCGTGCTGCATGAATGAATGCAAGATACATTCCACCAAACGCCAGCCACAACCCAAAACTTCATCAACAAGCATTCATCGGAAAAGTGTTCAGCATTTAGACCGACGAACACGAGACCAGAGCACAGTCCAGAGTACTTCCTCCAATTAAAGACGGCCGGGAAAAATCGCAGGTTAATGGATGAAAAATGGGATTCACCAAACAAAATGGTTTAAAGAAGTTCAGGTTTTCAGGTTACGGCGCTGGATATCCTCCGTCGCCACGCGGACCCTCAGCAGATCGGTAACGAGGTCGCTGCCCGTCTCCGTCTTTCACGTTGTCGCTCTCGCTCATTCCGTTCTCTTCCCTCGTCGTGTCCTTTCTCTCGTCTCTCCTCCAGCGTGCCAGACGACTACATCGGTCACAGGAATCTGGAGCACGTAGAGGCCTTGCAGGAGAACCCGGTCAACCCAAACCAGGTCGTTATTGGCTACGGCCGAGGTCTCATGGTGGTCTGGGATCTGGAGAACCAGTGTGCCATCCAGCACATCCCTGCCAAGCAGGTACAACTCTGAGCAGGACCAGAACGGAGTGCTTAATGTCAGTCAGTCTTTGATACCGTTACCACGTGTGTCCATGTTTCCACAGCAACTGGAAAGTGTGTGGTGGACGGAGGAGGGCGGCTTCATCCTCAGCTCGCACAGCGACGGTAGCTACTGTCGGTGGGTGGTGGGCGAGGACGACGGGAATGACGAAGAGAAGTCAGACATTCCTTATGGTGAGCAGACACTTAGCAGTCCAAGTATTTATCTTCTCACCACATCTGTACGCCTTTCAACGGAGAGTCGGTGGAGCGTTTACAGCTCTTCGTAAATTGACTGTCAATCAATGTAATCTACGTCTGTTACTCCCTTTTTTTTTTGTGCAGATGATGATTTGAAAGAAAAAAACCCTTTTTCCTTAATTAGATATCATCAAATGTTGAAAGAGTGTTATAGCCTGCATGTTTATCTAGACTACTTCAGCTACGGAACGAGAAAAATGCGATGTTCCAAATGTTACCAAGTCCATCATTACATGAGTAAGAATGTGTGTAAATAACAGCATCATCTGAGTCTGTAGTGACTACAGAGAATACTTCTGGTTTAAGAGTTTTGTCTCATTTTGGGTGAGACTGAGCAGGCAGCAGGAGATTACTATCAGATTGACTTCAAGAATCAATGGTGAACATGTTTGTATCCAACTAAACGTATAAGTTGATGTAGAGGAGCATCTGGAGGCTTTTACTCGTGTTCCATGGATCCATAAGGGTCCATTCAAAGATCTGGAGACCTGGGAAGACCACCATAAATATCTACACAATAATAGAAGTTTGGACATCATTTCCTGTAAAATCTTTACATTTTCTGAGAGCACCAAGGACTGATGGAGTTTGGACTTTCTCTTTTCAGGACATTTCCCCTGCAAGGCCATTTCTAAAATTGTAGAACTACAGACAACAGAAGGGTGAGTCTGTATAATTTACTACTGTGTGTACGTAAAACGTACTCATGACTGTGTGGGTCCTATGGTTTGTGGGAGAATTGGCTCATTGTCTCAACATTTGTGGACGGTTGTGTCCAAATGGGAGAGACAGCGGCTGACCTAAAGGGTTAACTTCTATTCCTTTCTTCCTTTAGCGGCTCGCACAGCTGCCACAGGCCGCAGCGCTTCAATGTTTAACTTTATTTCTGCACTGTTACACATTAATCTGTCTGCAAATAGAGCTGATGGTGTGTGTGTGTGTGTGTGTGTGTGTGCGTGCGTGTGTGTGTGTGCAGGCTGCCGTTCCTGGTGTTCAGTGGTGGTATGCCCAGAGCGAGCTATGGGGACCGGCACTGCATCACCGTCATTCACAGTAAAACACACGTGGCCCTGGACTTCACCTCCAGGATCATCGACTTCTTTGTCATCAGAGAAGGACCACGACACTCAGGCAAGACTCACACACACTCCAAACCAAACCCTGAACCCTGTAAGACTGAGGTCTGCTGTCAAATCCACTTTGTGTAATGAAGATGGGCCCCCCGTCCCGGCTCACCTGGTGGGGTGCGTGCTCCATATCAACACCCTAACCGTTAAACCTTTTCTTCCTGGCTGTGTTGTTGTTGTGCGTGCACTCCATCTTGATGTGAAGATGGTGACGTACGTTTCTCCACTTCCAAATAAAGGTGGAAGAACTGGAGAACTGGGCCACCACAGAGAGCTGGTTTTTAACCCAAACCTTTAAGGAACTGAACATTATTGGACAAAGTAGCAAAATAAGAACCTGTAGACCCCATGTGATCCAAGCCCCACCCCCACACCCGTATTTGTTGATATATTATGGTGTCAATGTAATAGTAAAGTAAAGTTAGGCTCTGCTGTCCAGACAGAAAGAGAGAGAGAAAGAGAGAGAGAGAGAGCGGTGGTTTGCACGAGTTGGAGAGAGAATGAAGAGAGGGAGCGATGTTAAGAAGAAAAGAGAATGAGAGGAATAAAAGTTTATTTTCTGATTGTTTGATAGAGGCACAAATTAACACACACACACACACGACTCCTCTGATGGAGTTCTGTGAGATGTTCTCGGTTATACGAGGGGGAATCTTTACTAATCAGGGACACGTCACACAACCGCCGCCATTATTACAGAAACGACCAGAAAACATCAAGAAAGAAAGTGTGCATGTAAGCAGGTCCACTTTCTCTCTC